>JAYMTL010000185.1:0-27973 GCA_036897445.1 Pelargonium tetragonum | reverse complement strand
CTTATTCTATACCTTTTTAAAAGAACGCCTGAACGTATGAGCCGAAGAAAGACCCAATTCGAACCCTTGTACTTCATTTTTATCCTAAACTTAGGACCCCCCTGGTAATAAACAAGTTAAAAGTAAATTTAAGGGCTCACTAAAATTCTATTTTCAAGTCAAGTATATTATCTCTTGTTTTTTATTAAGACCGCGGAGTTGTATAGTTATTGTAGAACCGGCGCGGGCCTCTATAGAGAATTCTCTAGCAATAAAAATCCCGAGATCTAAAGAGGGTTCCTTGTTATAAAAAACTCCACCGAGTTTATTACATGATATTTTAAAAGTAAAGAATCCCATTAATTGGAAAGCAAGAGGTACATAAAACTTTGTGCTATTTTATCGAATATCTCATGCGATCTGGGCGATTAATAAGCAGAAACCTGTAAAAATGGGTATCTAATCGTATAGCTAAGGAAATTAATAGGTTCCAACTCTCTTTAGTTCTCATATTGGATATATTCCGTTTTACCTAGGATTTTATGGCCCTTTACTTTAGAAATTAAACTAACAACAAACTTATTAGTTAAACTAGGGTCCTTGTTGAGATTATATAAAGTTTGGGAAGTGTCATAGGTTATAAACTCTTGTGTTATAAGAGTTCCGATTTATAAAATATGTAGAAATAGAATTTCAAAATTATTAAATATATTAAATAAAAAGGACTTAGTTTTTTTTGTGATAGGCTAGTCTGTTACATTCTCAACCGTTGCTTGAGAGAGTTTTTAATTCCTCAGAATCTTTTTTCTCAAAAAGAGTAAAATTTACTGGGGTTAATTAAGCAAATTCAAATTTTTATCCCAGGTCGACTTTTTTTCGAAATGCTTTACCAAATATATGGTTTGTCAGTGAAGAGTATTTTGAACCACTAGTGCTAAGTCTATGTTTTCTTTTGGTCTCCAAGTTGACTACCCCTACATATACTTTATAACTTTTGTTATGCTTTAATAGCAAGGGTAATCTTATATAACTTAAATGAAGACATATTCCCTTCCCCGTAAAAAGAAGGTCACTATATCTGAGTAACACTTATAAGTACCATATCTATATCTTAATCTTAAATCGAACAATAATTTATATATCAGCCTTTTGTTTATACTGTAATCGTATGATCGTCCCTTAAATTGTGCTAGAGTATATCAATAAACTATAGGAATATAACTATATATCAAAGCTTACTCTATGACAGACTCTAAATTAAGTATAACTAATAGCAAGAATAAGACTCAAAACCAATTCAAAATTTATGGAATAGTTTATCCCCCTTTTGAACCACGCATGGAATGCTATTATTATAAAAAGGGGGTTCCTTGCTTAGTAGACGCCCCTAAAATCAAAAGCATTCATAGCATTTTTCGGCAATTAATTGTATAATTTCCTTGTTGGGGACTCAACTGAAATTGGACTGTCATTTCCGTTAAGTAACTAAAACTTTAATAGTCAAAGCAGGGCAAGCAAAGAATCCTTCCGCTTTGAGGAGCGGGGATCCCCATTTGAAATTAGAGTTATTTTGTCCAAAATTTTGGAAAGAAAGAGGGAGATAATTATTAGCTGCGAGACAAAAAACTAACCCTATTTATTACCTTAAACTAGGAATGCTCGCATTACCACCATCTAAGAACTTCAAGGTAATAAAAGCCTGAAATATATGCTATAGTTTCAATTTGTTATAAGTAAAAGAAAAAATCATAATAAGAAGTACCCCGGTATCAGACGAGTTCCTGTATAGCTTTTTCATAGTAGTAAGTAAGGGGCAATATCCCTTTTAGATTTCAAAGTTATAATATGTATGTTATTCCTTTGCCCAGAATACAAGCAGTTCTAATAGTGTTCGTCGAATTTTTCTTTATTAAGTTACCTCTAGCTAGAAGATTTAACATATACAAAACTTTGCCGCTTGCTGTGAGCAGGTCTTCTATCTATAAGAATGAAATTGTCCTTTTTCTTTTGAGCTAAAGGGTGGGGATACTTCAGTAATTCTTAAACTCCCGGTTCGTTTTGCAGAAAAAAAGCGTTACCTTGATCAAGAAATTCTATTTGTTTAGTAAATACCTAACTTCACTCTTACTTAATATGAAAAAGAATCTAAGCATAGAGAAACGCCTAAGTTCTTTTTATTGTCTTATTCTATCCTATTGTCACTCGAGAACTTGTTCTAAAGGGCAAAACTTTCTAGTGAGATACCTAGGTTGTTCTATATTAATTACCGAATTTAATCACTCTCGGAGAACTGTTAATTGGCACCCATCTGGCCTCTGAAAAATGAAACGTAGGTTTATATGATCAAAAAGTATGGTGCTTGACTGTAACAAGGATTTGGAATATTCTTAAAACAAGTTTTTATCTTAAGAGTTTTTCCATTTAGCTCAAACTTTTTGTAATTCTATTGTTTTTTATTATATATGTATCCTGCTAAAAAGCTATGATACCACTTTTGTTTTGTTATAAATAATACAACGCCTTAGTCTTTAATTAAAAGCAGGAAAGATTTTGTATACAAAAGCGGAAACTTACAAAAGAGGGCAAACTTGAGTATCTTTTGAAAGCGACCCCTTTTCTGCTCGGATTACTGAGAATTCGAGAATAGCAGTGGATTTAGAACTAGCTTACTCCATTTGTACAAATCAAAGAAAGGTTATCATTGAGTGCTCTTTAATAGCCCCAAATCTGGGTTTAGTTTCTAAGATCTAAGTTTACTCTTTTGAGAAAGCTCTCGCGGAGTTACAAGTATTGAAATTTAGAGGTTGAATCAAGGTTATTCCGCGTAATTTAGTCTTGAAACCTGATTTTGCGAAATGTAGTTTTTTTGTGTTTGTCTAAGAAAGAGGTTCGAAGTTACCCCTCGGTTTTTAGTTAATCTTATTTTTAGTGATCTATTGTACGCCCTTAATATAGAGAGTCCGTAAGCTAGAAGTGGGGACTCTCGCTTTTAATTAAAAATACCATTTGGATTAAATTGGGCATTGACTCATATTTATGTTTAGTTAGCTCAATTAAAGAGCTCTCTAGTAGCCTATTTTTTGTTTAAGTTTTATGTTAAAATAAAAGTATATTCTTGATTCTAAATTTGTTAGTGAATCTAATTAAGGGGATTCTCTTTCTTTCAGTAAGTTTTTCGTATTATTGTTATTGCTTGTTCTTGTTCAACCTTTCAAAGATATATAAATCCCTATTAGTATAGTAGTGCCTCGTCTAGTGGACCCGCTATCTCTTAAAAAGTAAGAGGATCTTTTATATTAAACTACTAGATTGTTATATTACAATTTGTTCCACTGATTGCGTTTCAAAAGAAGCTCCGGGATTTGTACTAAGAAACTTTGGGAATGATTTACATTAAAGAATAGAATTAAGAGAAAGAATAAGAAAGAACTTATTCTACTCTATTTCATTTAAGAAAACTTAAGAAATTTGAGAACTGATAAGCATTGAATTTAGGAGATAAAGAAGGAAAATCACTCTTATCTAATTGAGAGTGACTCTTTGCTAAGATTCGAACCCACGGGCACTACTTCAATTGACTGGTGACGTACTTGTAATTCACTATATATATTTCACTTTTTACCTATTAACTCTTACTTCTTACCAACTGACTTATAGAATTGAATAACAGATATTGAAGAATTAGAAGAAAGCTCTAAAATAAGGGGCCTTAGGGAGCTTTTGTGAGTTTTAGCTCAGTTGCCCTAGGAAAAATGTTAATGGCTAGACAAATTGGTAAGAAAAGCACTAGACTATACAAGCGCTCGTTATTATTTAGTAGGGTAGAGTGTGCTATTACTTCCCCGATAGCAATAAAAAACTCTGGTATTTAGGAATTGAAGATTTTCACGTTTCATGACTAGCACCATGCTATTATTAAAAGCATTCTCATTTATCCGAATCCGAAAAATCTTTAAGTAATACCCCCTATCGCCGCTACCTTGTCAATCTTAAAGCAGGTCTTAGTTTATTTAGAATGCCAAAGGATAGAGATCTTATTAGCAATAGAAATTGCGGTTCATTTTAAATGAAATTTTTTACGCTTCAATTCCTGGGCGAGATCTACGTTTTATGTCTTTGTATCCGTTATTGTAACATCAAATTTAAGTTAATATATTATAATGAACACAAAGTTAGAATTTCATATCCCGTTTTAGATGCAAGGAATCCTCATTTATTATTTTCAATGAAGCTATTCTTTACTAGAACGTAAGAAAGATATTCGTAGTTAATAGTCCCCTAGAGTCTTGACTTTAACACGGGTACGGGACACCCCCTTAGTTTTAGTAAAGGGGAATTTGTAAGTACTTGGATTTCTACCTCAAGGGACACCGTCTACGAGCCTTCGGATTCCATACATAACACTCGTAAACTCTTAAAACCCTACGTAAGCTTCCTGGAGTTGTAGGACTTTAAACCCATAAATACTAAATATGTTTTACCTAACTTTATAAGGCATTCCCCCAATGTTAGAAACCGGGAAGCGAGTCGAGAAGAGGGAATCCTTTTATAAAGCGTTTACAAGGTCTGCGCTCTTAGTCTCGTAAAGTTGATATCAAATATTTGTAAGCTAGAAAGGGTCCCGGATTTTCTATCACATATAAGAAAAGTGGATATCCGTTTACTAAAAAGGGGATACTACCGAAAGAACATTCAGAAAGCGGGGCCTTATTTAAGTATATGAATAGAGTACTCTAGAATTGTTAGGTTTTTCCTTAGCCTAAAGCAGAAGTAATTAGAAGGGATAATTGTAGCTTTCATGCGCTTCTAGAGTATCAAGGATCCCAAACCCTTACAGAATTTACAATACAAGTCTTTTTTTAAACCCCGTTTCAAACTTTGACAACCCTGATATAGGAATTGAGTTTAGTGGAATATTCAAAAAAAGGGGTTCTAAGAGTCCATATATATATATATATATATATATATATTCTAGAGTTTTCCTCTTATAGCTATAGGAATTTTCCGGTTTAATAAGTATTTACGAGTACATGGAATTGCGCAATTATGCGTAGAGGGCACGTGTCTTATTGGAGTTCCTGCGGGAAGCCCTTGTCTTAAGGATTTTTTACTCTATAGCTATAGTAGGAGGTTCGGATGGATAGCGAACCCCTTCAAAAGACTCCTGTACAAAAATGTTTCATAGGTATAAAATTGAACAAAAAATCAAATTCCTAGGATCCCAAAGCAATTGAGGGTACGTAGCATAAAAAAGGGCCTCGCCTTAGTATTAGAATTGTATTACTACGAAATTCCACACTTAGGATAACCGGGGCACACACAGCTCAGAAAAATTCTTCTGCTCAAGGGCTTGTTAAAGGCTACACTTCTCTCCTTATTTTAAACATAACTCTCCCAAGAATATAGATAAAGGGCAATACTAAAACCCTAAAGACTTACCTTAAAACTAATTACTTAGTAAGATCAAAAAGCTAGACTCACTTTTAAAACTACTAACTACAAGTACAAAGTACTAGACTTCAGTTAGCTAATACGAAAAAATTTTTATAAGTATATGTTCGATGAGATATAAAATCCGCAATTCATAAGAAAATTTCTAAATAAAAGGTAATACAAGGAAAGCTTTTCTCCAAAAGGCTTGTTTGTACTAATTTAAAATAACATATCATACATTCGGAGCTCCCATCCTATAAAGAATATACGCCTCTACTTTTCTACTTTGATAGCTATCCGTTTTTTAGTCATTAGGTTATAAAAAAGTATACCTAAGAGATTTTTCTATATAAAAAAAGAAATTTATTTAGCAGGGCTTATAGTTCTTTCCGATTTCTCACTTTTACTGAGAAGTGAAGTGGGGTGGCCACTAATGGAAAGTTATAAACAAGGGGCAAACGAGTATAAGAGATACGCTAAAAGCTATAGCTACGAAGAGGTTACCATAGTTAGGAAGTCTTCCCTAATTCCATAAAATAATATGGAGTCCATTGAAACAAAAAAATCTTCCTGTTAAATTTAGTAATTCAATCTCTAAGGGAAGTTTTTCCTTATTGTTGTCTTTGCTTTATTCTAAAAATACCCGAGAATTAAGAATGTGTTTAGAAAGGCTAAGGAGCAAGACTTCCCTTAATTGCATTACCTATTATAGGATCCAGAACTTTAAGAAAGAGCACTTCCTTTTAATGTAGATTGTGTGCTTCGATTTGAAAAGGGCAAGTGGATCCTCCATTATTTTATAATACAAAACTTAAATATAAGGAGGTAAAGAATCTTATTTCAGCCTCCCTTGAAAAGTAGAAAGAAAACCGGTCGATACCCCTTGTTTAAGTGCCCTCTATCGTTAGTAAAGGACTAAAATGAATCTAAAGCTAAATAACTGAGTATCTATAAGGTCTACTAAAACAGGAATCCATTTTTTTCATAAAAAGTTTGATAATTATTATCGGTCAATAAACCTTAGTGCATAAGGTGTATTCTTTCCCTTGATTAAGAAGAAAATGAAATAAACTCTATCTCTTAATTAATAACCAAATTCTATTCTCTTTATCCTATATTTCTTTCATCTATATCTTCTCTTTCATAAACCCCACTTAGCCCCAACTGTAAGAAACTCCTAAGACTCCCGATATAGCTTACGATCAAGAGCAGCATTTAGCTAAAAAGCCCTCCTTGCTAAAGCCGGTCCCTTTATTTCCTTTTTCTCTATCTAAGCAATTCCTTCCTCTAAAAATCCTTGAAAAGTACAAGACTCGTATAAAATCTTTGAAATGGGCTTTTCCCAACCTATGTGTTTTCCTTTATTTATACATATTGTAGGTAAAAAGCTGCCCGGTAGGAGTCTAATATATAGTGGGTATTCTCGTCGCCTTTTTGTAGCCGCCTCTATATATAAGCCTTCAAAAAACTCTTACTTTTTCAGGCTAAGTTTTTACGGATACTAGATACAGGAGCATGGGTTAAACTTTTTCACCGTCTACTTTCAACGAGAGTTTCGGACAAAAATGTTAGTATAAACCCTTACTCTACCTCTTGCTCTTAACGTGATACTCTACATAAATTCCTTTTTGTACTTTCTGGATTATATCCTACCTCTAGTTCATATACTTAACTAACTATATCTAATATTTCAGCAAAGCTCTATTTAGCTTATGTTAGATCTCTTATAAACAGGGTTTTTGCTACCTTTTTATTGAGGACTCAATAGAGCTCTCGTGTAATTTTATTTTACGCAAGTCCTTTGAAAGCCCTATCCTACTAAGCTATAAAAAAGACTCCTAAGATTTTGATAGCGTTGTATAAATAGGGCCTTACTTTACCGGACTTGTTCAAAAAGAGTTTTTCCTTGCTCCATCCATATGGTGTAGAAGCTTTGCCTTTGCTGGATAGATCCTAGTAGTAGTTTCCTGGGTTTAAAATTCAAACTAAAAACTAAAATTGACTATAATTTATAAAAAATCAAGCTTTCTATAGAAAACTCTGTTAGATTCAGATGTCAGCGATTATATAGCGCCTTCCGACCAGGAAATATCCAAGAAATTTGACTATAACAAGGTATTACATGATAATTAAAGTCTCTCTGCTTCCTCAAAATGAAAAAGGGAGCTCGGGAAATTGTAGTGTACTCCAATCCTACTTACTTAGTAAAGTAACCCTCTTACAAGACTCTATAAGTCTATTTTTTAACGAATTCTTCTTTAGAAGATTGCGAGATTTGCCTGCTGAATTAGGTCAATTACCCCCTTCTTTTTTACTATAACCAACTTCATATAATCAGACAAAAAAGGACGTAGATTTATATTAAAACGCCTTAAGAGCTCTTAGAATAAAAGAGTTTTGATTTTCTATTCCTAATTTATAGAGGGCCGCAACCCTAAGAGTTAGGAACGAAAGATTTTAACTTCTGCTGAAGTACTTTAATCCCTAACCCAGAACTTTCTTTTATGTTTGACCTTTTGTAGCTTATACTTTAGACTCCAATTCTAATAACTTTTTACTCGTTACTCCCACGGAGTAAAAGGATTCGAACCTTTGTATACTGATATCAAAAGCCGGTGCCTTACCGCTTGGCTATACTCCACAAAGTGAACGCTTGTTTGTATCTAAATCGAAGAGAAGAAGGGATTCCTAATATATTTCTATTTAAGCGATTTCATACCCAACTCTATTTTGAGTATGATAACGAAAGAAATAATTAAGGTTTCCTATGGGTCTTGTATATACGGGTTTATAAGAACGTTACCAAAGGCTTCTTTTAATTTAGGATTGAAGCGCAGACCCCCAGAAAACTTTTTCTTTAGA
Source organism: Pelargonium tetragonum (assembly GCA_036897445.1). NCBI lineage: Eukaryota > Viridiplantae > Streptophyta > Magnoliopsida > Geraniales > Geraniaceae > Pelargonium > Pelargonium tetragonum. The sequence continues at coordinate 19,699 of JAYMTL010000185.1, read as the reverse complement.
AATTAGGAAGTAGACTACCTACAAAGTAAAAGGACTTAGGGTGCTCGTTAGGAAGCAGCCGCTTTTTAAGCAGGGGTCCCGGTTCAAACCCAATAAAGTGCGTAACTGTTAAGGATCCCTTTATAGATAGAGCCGTTTCGTCCACCTAAACAAACCCGAGAGGTTTTCCTAGCTTTTCAATAAGCAAAAATGTTAAAGTTTACATGCGCCTCTCTACAACGTAACTTTTTAAGAAGGGTTTCCCCTTTTTCCCGATAAAAATGAAATATTATTAAAGAAGCTCTATTAAAGGGTATTGCTATATTATAAAAGAGAAAGCCAGAACGATAAAAAGGGCCTCTATACCAATGTTTCGATGCCCCACTTAGTTAGTCAAAGGGAATCCATAACGGATAGTGCCTCCAGTAGGGAACAAAAAGGATTGTATAAAGCCGGCTATTTCAGTTAAATAAACTAAGTCAAAGTTTCATTTATAAAAAGATCTGTGGAATATACAAAGAATTAAGTTCTAACAATTCAATTCAGCAGGTTTTAATTCTTTAGATTTCCGGTAAAAGAGACCCTATTATAATACCCAAACTAATAGGGATTCTCCTAAAAACTTCAGCACCCACAATGTAAGTAAAAAAAGGATAAGACTTCAATTTTAACAGTTCAACATTTTATAGCCGATTACTTAAATAAGGAATCCCTCTTCATTGACTTGAAATTGGGTATTCCTGTGTGGTAGTACATTTATCTTATAGAGAACTGAATGAATACGCGAGATAAAAATAATACATAACGGATTACTTATTAGTAAAGACTGAAATTTTTGGGATGAGTACTCCCTGTAACCTACTAAATCTTGCTTTTGTTTAACAATTAGGAGATTCTTAGGAATGCTTTAATTAAAATTATTATAAGGAAAAAATTGATGTCCCATCTAAAATACTCTTCTGCGGCTATTAAAGAGATTTTCCATAAGGTAAGGGTTTCGGTTTTTTTGAAGTAAATATATGAGTTTTTTTAGTTACCCAATTAAACGCGTTTTAGGGTCAGTCCCCGTTTCTTTAGTCTAGCTAAATTATTCAGCTTGAGCAAGTTTGTTTTTATTTAAAACAGAGTATATAATAAGTCTTGACTGAGGACCCCGGCAGGTTGTGGGTTATATACCTCGGGCTTTCCTTTTGGATTCCTAGAGCCCCTTTTGGAATTTTATAAGTCAAAGCGATACTATTCCGTGTCTTGGTTAAGATTTTGTACCAAGACTTTCCCGATTTCTTAACCTGCATGCATACGAATTCCGATATATCGGCCCGAAAGCTATATAACTCCTTGATTTGTGCAAACAAAGCGATCAGGTTATTTAATTATTTAATACACTATATCGAATAAAGGGAATCCCAGGGCCTTTTACAATGCCGATAAGATGTGGTGCTCTTTTGTTAAGACTTCTTTTTACGAAATTACTGCAGTTTTCATCTAAAGGTTTTTAGGGCCACTCGAGCTTACAGCATTACAATAAACAGGAGACTTTCTTTCTTATAGTATAACGACGCCTTTAAATTTCACTCTTTTTTCCTCTCTCATCTTAGGATACGGGGGACCTACGACAGTTTTATTAGCCCTATGTTTTTTTAGACTTAGCTGCGGCTAGTACTTCCTATATTACCCGGTGCAAAAAACTTAAACTATATTAAGAAGGCAATACCTTATCACTAGCAAAGTAGAAGCGCCTTAACAAAAAAAAATTCATGTATCTCGGTACGGAAGATACTAAGTGAGCAAGGTTTAGGGAATTCCTTAAGTATTTTACATTATCCGGAAAGTCTATCCCATTCTAACTAAAAAGGAGTCCATATTCGAACTAATGAAAGCATATCCCAGGACTCCGGGTTTGCAGTTAACAAGAGAAGCTTATACGGGGCTCTTTTATAAAAAATAATGAAGTTCTTTTTTCTTTCCTTAAGCCTTTATTAGGTGCATATCTTGTAAGGCATTTTTGAATTTATATACCTTATTAAATTAATAACGCCTCATACCTATAGGATAGGAGGCAAATTTAGAAGTTTAACGTACGGGCTTAGCTAGACATAGTGCGGATTTAAGTCTCAAGCTTCCAAAGCTTTTGCAAGGAAACTTGTACTAACTAAAAGAGTTTTTTACTAAATCTTACTATAGGGGTATCTATTCCTTTCTTTTTACATTAACAAATAAAAATTGTCCTAGTTTTTAGGGTTGATCCGGCACCGGGGGCTCTTAGGGGCCTTTTTACTCTTAATTTACTAGAAAGTCCTACGCGGGTTTTAGTTTTATCTCTCTCGACTTCTGTTTCCCGAGGAAACCTTTATAAAGCAAAGGAATCCCCTTGCATTTTCGAATCTAAGGGGTTTTTGTAACTTTACTAGACTTACTTCTATCTATTAGGATCTATGAGCTTTTCGACTTTTAATAGAAGTTTTTTGTTTTAGAGTTTTTAATCCTTATAGTTTATCGGATAGCATTCACTGCCCACTAAGTCAATATTTACTTGTTGAAGTTTCAGAAATCTCTAGAAAAAGGGTCTCCCACGAAAATTGGTCAAGCTAAAAAGGACTTGGTATCCCTTACCTATATTTTATTGTTCTAAAAACCGAATTCTTTTCCTTTACTTACTACAAACTATAGTATGTCTCGCAGGAGTCCCTTTAGAGCATAATAGAATTTCTAAATCTAAAAAGTTACGGAGTATTCTATACCAAATTAATTCTAAATTTTTGATGCTTGACATGTTGTAGCTTCTTAGGCTATTTTGTACGAAATTGGAGTCTACCTTTACGAGAAAATTTTATAGGACTAAAAATAAAGAGGGGATTTTTCGAGATCAAATATAAAGATTCCCGGAAATTACTGTGTCTAACTCATGTAGGATACCATACCGGAATAGAAGAGTAAAATACTGGGCTTTGAGCATGTCTTGTAAAAGTCAATTTAGATAACTATAAATAAGAAAGGAAGATAAATTGAATACCGAACCTGGTAAAATATCAAAGATGAAGATAAAATATTGCCTTTAAAAAGTCAAGAAAACGAGGCATACATAGCAAACTATACAGAGTCTACTAGATATAATTAGAACACTTAAAATTTAAGATTCTCGCAACCAGAGCCCTTATTAATTTCATTACCTTAGGATGGGGTGGTGTTGTACAGGCAGGGAGGCGAAAGTTACTACTTATTAGCTATTAAGACATAGTTATACAAAAATTTCCCAAGGTTCTATGTTAGGAGACACTCAAATTAAACAACACTTGGTAAGGGTAAAACCCATACCGATGAAAGTGGATTCCAGCTCAAAATGTAGGCATTAAGTACGAAATATGAAGAGTTTATCAAGGCGCAGAAACCACTTAAAAGTTTTATAGTCTTAGGGAGTACCTCAACTTCTATGGAAAAGCCCCACTTACAAACATAAAGGATACGGACAGGATTATAAGAAGTCCTAAAAGGTATAAAAAGTACAAAAGCGCATTACTAAGAATAAAAGTCAATACTTTATTACTGTAAACGAAACCTCTTGTATGATTAAAAAAACTCTGCTATAATTACAAAAAAGTCGTTGTCGTTCTAAGAGCTAAAAGTTCTATTCTCAAGGAAAGGCCACCGAATATAGAAAAGAAATTCTTATACTGTAATGAAATAAGGCTTTGCCTTGTCAAAAAAGCACTTCTATCCATGAGGGGGCATCTTGCAAGATTTACTACAAAACAAAATAGGAGGGTTCTTAAACAATCAAATTAATCTGATCTTTAACACTACCTGAGCTCTTCTTTATTAGGCGGATCCCTGTGTTGTGTGAAGTCTCAGAGGTAAACAACAGGATTTCTAAGTACCTACAAAGCTTTGCAGCTCATATCAATATAACGGGAACACGCATTTTCTACTATTTTTATATCTTAAGCTTTCTTTCTTTGCAGAAACTAGGAGCTGCCGGTTTTTAGTTGCCTAATGAGGGATATCTTTATTCAGTAATATCTTATAATTAAGAACTTCTTTTTATAATTATAACAAGAGAGCTCGAAGTATTGGAATCCTTAAAAAAAGAAGTCCTTTGATCTATCCAAATAGGCTATACCGCATATGTTAACTGCAAGAATACCCCGGAAATACCCATTTTAAGATATACGAATTTTTGAATACACGGAATAGCCGGATTTTACAGAGTAAAAAATAGACTGGCACTTGCTTTTAATATAGTAATACCTTGGTATCAACCGCTGAAGTAATAGCTAGGACTTGGCATCTCCTATATGAAATAAAAATTCAATGCTTATAAGCAACACCCCAGGAGCTCCTCATTTGTTAACAAAAAGGTTTACCCTTTCTCATCGGGAAGAGGTATCACAACGCAAGGGGATCGTTTCCCAGTAAAAGTACAATTTCAAATAAAAGAAAATTCCCCCATCTACTAAAATCAAAGTCGAAAAGTACTAAAAATAACGGCTTCTCTAAGTGGAATGTCTAGTAACGTTGTAAGTAAGACTCTAAAACTTGGTAACTAAAACCAGGAATAATAGAAAAACTTTAACTTAACATTGTGCCGGTTTTATAGGGTTATAAGCTCAAATACAAGAATGCACAGTTATTTACTTGCTCGGTTGCTTACTAAAATTGCTGGGCTTCATTTTTTATATTCTTTCTTTATGTCTGAGAGATCTAAGTTTGACTTTTGCAATTAGAGTTATTTGGTGTTAGCACCTGTGCTCTAACTAGTTTTAAGGGCTCTACTAAGGAAAATCCTATATTATTTAGTTTTATAAAGTATCCCGTTACGTGTAAAGAAGCAGATTCCCGGGTTGAATAATTTTGAATTTAATACTAGGTGTAAAAGAATAAGAGTATAAGGACTTGCAAAATTAACCTCTGATTTTTTTCATTCATCTTAGAAAGAACAGAGCACTTTTGTACAGAGAGCTCTAAAAATTCTAACTTAAGACCAATTCTTTTCTTTACATCCCTGCATTCCTGAACTTAAGAGACGAGAAGAGTAATCGATTAGAGAAAGTGGTAACAAGTTTTTGAAAGCGAATTTAGAATTCTAGCTCCTACTTGTATAAGGGTTGGACACTTTACTTGGTCCAAACTTCTTTTGTTTATCCTTACTCTTAGTTATAGCATAAAGCAAGTCTTATATACGGATAATCATGAGTTTTTCTTAGGATACCTTACAACTATATCAAATTAGTGACGCAATAGGATTAACCCTTACTCTAACCCAAAATATTCATGGAAGGAAAGTGACTCTTTATACAACAGCTCCAACTGGTAACTCTAGGTTTTTGCCTCCTTTTAAAATTCACGAAGATTTTACGTAGCCCCGGAATCACTTACAAGGGTTTCACCTGTTACAAATCCCAAAAGCAAAGCTTCTTATAGCACACCCCCTGGCGCAGTTACTTATACTTCTATTTTACCCTATGTCATTCTAAAAAATAGCTCACTACTGTTACTATTCTATTGACACCCTTTTTAATTACATTACCTTCCTTGTATTACAAAACTTAATAAAGAATTCAATATTTTAAAGACTGAGTTGCTTATCTAAAACCCACCAAGAATTTTTGGCGCTTTCGGTTAAAAAGTTTCAGAAGAACCTAAAAACTGTAGAAGCTCGCTTTAAAGAAAGTATCGGGCTTGTAAAAAGAATAAATGTCTTTTTATTCTAATTGGAAAGGGAGAAGGGCCCTCCATAGAATTAGATCCCCTTAGGTTGAAGGTGTTGATAAACTTAGTTAGACCCTTAAATTCCGTAATTAAACCCCCATACCTAGCCAGGCAGTCCGGTAGGTTAGGTGAGTCTTTATTTGCTTAATCCTTGACAGGAATTTTAAATAAGTAAGAGAGCTAAAGCCCTTATGAGGCTTAGTTGAGGCTTCTGTTGAAAAAGTAGACGTCAAAGATTTTTATATCTAAAAATTTTTGTGGATCGGCTTTAGTTTCCTTTTTGGCGACTGTAAATAAGAAGTCAAGCGTATAAAAGACAGGGTATAGAAGCCTTATAAAAGCGTATACTTTAAAGTTGTGTTAATTAGTTTGACTTTTACTACGGAATTTCCTTAATTACTGTTTTTGAAGTTAGACCCCTTAACAGGGACTATATGTCCATAAACCCTTTAATAAAAAAGGGGTTTGGCAAAATCAAGTTTGGCAATAGACCACTCCAATTCAGCATTCCTTAGATGAAAATGCAAGTTGTCTCGTCCCGAGTACTACCTCGCTCCAATTCACTAAAAAATATATTCATTATACAAAAATTGGCATTTCACTTTTTTAATAACCCTATTTATTATTTGAAAAGAAGGCTTTTACTTTTAGTAAACCAAAAGCAAATTTTTACTAGGGGTTGCCGAGATTTTACCTTATAGTGAAAACGGGCTTGTTATAATATAATAAGTACCGGATAGTTAAAGTCAAAAACTTTCTAATAAGTGTAGCTGCCTAAAAGAGATCCTCCTACAGCCGCTATAAATTTCTCAAACGAAGTCCTGTAAAGACTGCTCTGAACATGCCAAAAGCGCTTCAGAAAGAAATTGATATCATTCCTATTTTCTTCTTTGTGAAAACTCACTTTAATATAACATACGTAGCCCGGGCTTGCTAAAGGTTCCCTTATTTGTTTTACCTCGGTCAGACAATACATAACATACAATAGTATACTAAAACTCCTATAATAAAGTGAAAATTCTTTTTATAATTTTTTTTTCTAGTAGGAACACCCGCAAGGACCTTAAAGAAAAAAGAGATTATAAAAACCTTAGGCCTTTTTATTTTCGTGCGATCCCGGTGTAATAAATATTAGTGCACCCCTTTTATTATTCGAGAAATTCTTCCTTACACGTTTAAGCCGAGTACCGTACTATAACATTAGAAAACACTTTGAAAATTTGGAAGCCGTGGTTATTTCTTAGAAAAAGCAGGTTATTCTTAGCGGAAGAAAAAGGGAGAAAGTTCGGGACCGGGAAGTCACCTTTTCGATACTACACAATTTCAAAATTCTTCCATTAAATATGCCTATAAAAAACAAACATAAAGGACTATAAGGGTCCTGGGGAAATTACTTTATAGGGATCTCTTCTTTTTTGTATTTAGATTATTCTAATTTTTGAGAGTATCAAGTACATCTTTTGATTAAATGTTGTAAAGAACTTTGGAACTTGAAGCACTAGGGGAAGGAAATTCCTGAAGAAATAGAAGTTGATGACGAAGAGTAAAAGAATAAGCCTTAAGTCAAGATCGGATATGGAATATAAGTTTTTAATTCACCAGAGTACTTTTGCTGGAAATAGAAAGTATACCTCAAATTAGAATCCCCTTTCTTTGTTGCATTTTTATGTATTGGATTTCTAAACTTCAAGATCTAAAATCCGACTTTACAAAGTATGTTCCATTTAAAAACCCCTTGCCTTGACCTATTTAACAAGGATGCCTTACGCTTGCTTTTCGAGCTATATAAAAAAGAGCTCCTTTCGAGGCTACTCGCGGATATACGTTTCTTTATTAAAGATATTTATTTAAACATTAATAAACAGAGTATTCCCAACATTTGCCGATATTGCTGATCAATATCTTAGTAACTTTCAAAGCTACACCCGGGGCTCTTTCTCGGGCGGGTGTATAAATAACTAGCAAAGGTATTGTATTTTGAAGTTTTCTTGTTACACCTGGAGATAATTTTAAAAAGGGTACTTGTTAGACCTAGGAATTGCTCCTGTAATTAGGGAAGGGAATAGAGCATGGAAAGCGGAAAATTAGAAAAAAGAAATTTATAGGGTATACAAACTCTCGATATGGGTCACTAAAACTACTTTAGTTTTGGCTTTTAAATTAAATATAGAAGCTATGTTTCGTTAATGAGTTTTAAGGCAGAATATCTTTCTGGGTAAAAAAGAGGAAAGTCCTTGACTTTCATAGTGTTACTAGAAGCTTCACTTTATACTAAGTGGTTTTTAAGTTTCTAAAGTAAGGTAGGTCTATCTGATGAATGCAATTTTTATATTCTAAAATTTACAAATACCGGCTTATTCCAAGGTAGTAAGGAATTCTACACACTAGAGTTCTTTTAGGTATTCCATAAGAAGTTGTAAGTTCTTTTTGAGCTGTCTTTACAAAAACAAATAGCAGACCTCTGGCAGGCCTTATTGGGTATTAAGCTCCTCATTTATGCCCTTTTAGAAAGATAAACTTACTTTAAGATTACCAGATTTTGCTCTAACAAAGCTCTTTAACTATTGGAATCCTTTTTGGTTACAAGGCGTAGTTGTACTTGTATCGAAAGGAAACATCTGTAAGTAAAGGGGATTGTGCCTAATGTAAGAGTAAACGACTAACTTGTTTTTATGTTTAAACTAACTGCCAGAGTCCCTATATAGAATTTCCCGAAGCTTTACCAACTAGGATACCCCTATGCACAGGGTAAAGAATAGTACATAAATCTTTCGAGGTCCCCTTTGGCCTTAACTGGGCTTTCTTCTAAAGTCAATTCTAACAAACCCCCTTCATTTGGCAATCACTACTTAACTCATTTTTCAAGAGCAATCGAGTACCTACAATACAAGTCAAATACTATATAGGCTCCTAGAAGGCCCTTCCGTAATCTTTCTACATAGCACACACTTTAGACCCCCCCTCATACTCATATTCTTTTGTTAACTTTATCCCCGGAAACGGAGGAACAGGCGGCCCCTTGCTTATACTCTAGCTCAAATTGACTTTTAGTTTTGACTCTTTAACCAGAATATACAGAATGAGCAGCAACAAGAATCCCAGGTTTTAAGCCCCTTTGCTTGCTAGGAATCCTTAGAGCACTCATCCCTAAACCTTCTATACTATTTCCCTAAACTCCTATAAATTCAAATAAAAATTCAGGAGCAACAAAACTAGATTTATTAGAACAAATAACAGAACCCACCGCCATTTCCGCGCCCTAAAGTATGAATTACAATGCTTTTTGTATATCAAGGGCTTTTTAGGTTTGTATTCTTATGTTTTAGAATCTACTTCTTTTTGATTTCTTTTTTACTTATAGCTGTTTGGGGAATATTCCTCTTGTTCTTTTTGACTCCTCCTCTTCATCTTAATAGCTTCCACACTTGTTTTCTTAGCTGCTTTACACAGATACACTATAATACTTGACTTGCTTTGTTAGGAGGAATAGAAGCCTTAAGAGAAGGGGCAAGAGCTATTATATATACCTCCAGAAGCAGTATAAGAATAAGAAGGAGGAGAAGCTATACCCGGTTGCTTAGGAGCTGGGGCTATAGGAGCCTTAGAGATAGAGATTATAATACCTGTAGCTAATTGTATTAGTCTTATACCCTACCTATACTTTTCTATTCTTATTTATAGTTATCTACTTAATAGTTAATAAAGAGATAGTATAATAGGTAGTCTTAGTTGTTTAAGATTGTATTATAGCTAATAGAGTCATACACCATAGGAACACCAATAAACTTTTATTGACTTCTTTGTTACTGACTTACTTCTTTATTTGCTTTTGTAGCTAACTTCTTCCCCCTTTTTATAAATTAGTAAAGTCTTTGTAGCTATAGCTTGCTTGAGCCCTCTTCTTATGGATAGGAGTCTTATAACCTGGGATACGGGGCTCATTCTAACTATCAGACAAAAATTTTATACTCCCTGAATGAAAAGTTATAGGAGGATCCAAAAAAAGCAAGGGGTTTCTTTTCTTATTATTTATTCTAAAGTACAAACGTAAGATTCCGCTGCAAAAGGGTAAAGGAATCTAACTCTAGCCAGTTAAAAGATATTACATCACTAACTAACGACTACTAATGCTAGCTATAACACTTGGGCACTGCCAAAACAATTATAAGCCCTAAGTATTCTGAGAAAAAACGAGATATAAAAACCCTGTCTAGTATTCTGCAACGGATATTAAAGAAGAGTGTTACCTTCTATTCAGTTACCCTGTTTAGATTGGTACAAAAATAGAATTATATGGACACTGCTCTTTTTGGAATCCTTAATATTTATAGTTTCTTCAAATTTTGCAACTTATTTAGAGTAAAGAAAGGGGTGTTAATAACACCCTTGTTTTAATGCACGGTTTTTCTTTATTCCTTAGACCTAAGCAACCCCTTGCTTTTAATCCGGGTCGGGGTTATGAAGCTCTTGTACCTCCCCTTTTACAAACGAGACTTCTCTGCAAGAGTCTTTTTTCATTTACTGATTTGTGGTATCGAATTCCACTCGTTACTTTAAAAGAAAAGATAGTTTTTATATCTCTTATATCTGTAAGAATCTAAAAGTAGGGAATATTAGAATACTTCCATTAGCGTCTTCTTGAAAAGTCTTACCCAGTTCTCTATCTAAGCCCGAGATTTTTATAGTTATGTTCAGTCTCGGTGTTGGTAAAGCGATGTTCGAAGTTTCTTAGGATTAGAGTGGAACATGAAATTCTTTGACAATTTTGTATTTGTAAGAGAGCTCTTAGTTAGCTTAAAAGAGAGTTTCTTAATATAGGAACTCCGAAAAAAGTAACCTTATTAACGCCTCACAACACAAAGTTTAGGTTTTTATAACAATTAAATATCCATTATCTTGAAAGCCCTTAAAAAATTTCTATGTTTAGGAAAGGTTATACCTATGACACTACTAATTAAACAGGGTTCCCATAATTAAGGAAACCCCGGCTAAATCTTTCTCATTACTAAGCCAGTGCAGGCTGAAGCTCAAGTCTAATACTTTATTTAAAAAGAAAAGCGGATCTTACTCGGATTTTAAAGTTAGGAAGGAAGTCCTTAAAAACTACTATTATGCAAAGTTACAACATAAAAGATCGTTCTAAAGTAAACAATATATCAGTCTTAAGCCGTGCTTTTATTAAGGACCAGAAGTCGTTTAAACCTAGGGTCTAGCCAAGCAGTAACCAAGGTCAAAAGGTTAAATCCCCAACCTCAACTTAAATTGAAGGTAGATCCTCAGCTCTTGTTGTCCGCGTATTTGTGTGATTTGACTTTTTTGGAACTTGTGTAGCTTTCCTGAGGAAACTGTGGGAAATCCCTTCTTTTTAAGGCACTTTACAAAAAGGAGTTCGTGGTGAGGCTTTATATCCCGAAATTTTCAGAGCCAAACTTTTCTTAGTACATATGTTTAGATTTTTATATTACTAAAATTTGTTTTCCTTGTAATTGTAAAAAGGGGTCCCAGTTTATTTTATATAAATTCTTACGTTTACCCCCTAGCACACCCCGCCTTATGTTTTTTAATTCATTTCTTTTCTAGAGAATTGCAGGATAACAGGGATTTTTGTTAATACATCATAAGAGCCGGAAGACATGTTTTCGGATTGCTACCTTAGCTATTATCTTTTCGTTGTTGGAGGAGCTAACTTCTAATAAGCGCTTCCTTTTTTAATTACTATGTTATTAATGCGAAATAGGAAACAGCCTCGTTTTAGAGAACTTAAAAGGAACTTCCCAGACGTAAGAATGTAGAAGCAGCAACTAAAGAAATAAGAAAGTGTTTTAAGAATATCCTTATTGACTGATACGGGATTTTCATTCTTGCCTATATCGAATCTCTGTAACTTTTAAGGTGAAAATTTTTTTAAGACTAGAGAGGCCCCTTTTTATATACACTGACTTTCCCTGGATCTAATAAGAGTCCCCTCTGGATACCCGTTTGTTATATTACCTACCTATCTTAATTTAGTGGGATTACCCGGTTCATTTTAGAATACCTAATATGAAGTGTAATTGGAGAAGACCGGAACCTGAGGTGTGAATAGAACTCTAAAGAGCCAGAAATTCCCCGTAGATTAGTTAAAAATGTCTTTTTTGCAAGGGGTGCCCTAGAGATGGATATATTCTCGTAGCTTTGACCTCACATTTAAGATTTTCTAGGCTTCTTAGTAGACACGGGTCCCTTCTTTTCTTATTTACTGAGTAAGAAAAGAAGAATCTAAAGTTTGCTGAAGTAGTGTAAAAGTCTTGCTAGTGAGAAACAAAAATCAAGGTTTTTCTTTTTATTCCTTTTCAAAAGTTTAGTCTTTTATTAGATGTACCAAAGGGAAGTCCTATTGAGAAAATTGACTCGCTCGTAACTGGCACCCAAATACATAGCAAACGCGTGTTAAAGAATATTCCACCTCCCTTTATTTATACAAGGCATTTCCGCTAAACGAGGTTTACGGATAACCTAACTAAAGCTTTTAGCCTACCCTAATATCTCTTCATTTATCGTTAACCCTCAATTTCATTTAGTTTTTAAGGAGTCCTCTCTAAGTCTTGTAAATGAGAAGCCAGATCTCTGTAGTCCAAAATCCTTTATGTACCTACCTGGCTTCGAGCTTTCCTAAACTTTTTAGTTTACCGGATACCGTCCTAGCTAAATAAGACTGCAAAGGAAGTTGATACCCCGGGTAATCCTAAATTAACTCTGCAATTGAATAACAAAAAGGTCTTTATCTTTATAGAACTTATAAAAGCAATCGGGCTGTAGTTTTCCTATATTAGAAGCGATCGATTCCTAGTAAACACTAGATAAAGGCAACGATTTCTAAAAAGATAATTTGTATCTATTATATACAATGTATGTTAAAAATTCAAATACGTGTACCATGGTAGTAGAACTTCGGAGGAAGTATAAAGTCCTTCCTTATATAGAAGTAGTTACAATTGGGTACCCCGATCCAGCAAAACCCTATCGATCTACTCTAGAATATCCATTACTATTATTATGCCCTTAATTTAGGTTAGTAAAGGGTACTTTTCATCCTATCCGTTCTTGGTAATATAGATATACGAAGTTCTTTAAATAAAGAGGAGTATTTTAAATTTACCTGTACAAATAAATAATGTAAATTCTTATAGATTCAGGAAAATCAAAAGTTTTTGTGTTTTCTTTTTCTTGAGTTTTTAGACTCGGGACCCCCTTATTATATATATATATATTTTTTATTTAAAAAGAGTGCTATATTCATACTAGGTAGCTACTTTGACGTATACATATAAATAAAAAGGATAAGGAAGAGCTCCTTGTTATGTCTAGAAAAGCTTGCAATCGGATAACCTGTTATGTCAAGACGGAGCTTTTTTTTGGTCTCATTAATTGTTAGGGGTTACCGCTAGAATTCTCACTTATCAATTTGGTTTTGGTCAGCTGCCCTATTAGTTCTAATATTCTGGGTTAACCCTCAACCTGGATGCTAATTAGACACCTATAAAATCTCCAGTAATTTCCCTATTTAATCAGGTTTACTGCATTCTTTCTTTTCAAGCTTATTAATCTGTGTTTACTAAGGGTATTACCTCTAAAGCAATGCTAATATGACGAACCGGAACTTGACATAAAATCTAGAAGGGAACCCGTGTTAGAGGTAGGAAAAACCGAACCATTTCATTTCTAAGGCAAAAATTTGTAACTCATTGTTCTAATAATCGTAAGCAAAAAAATCTTAAAAATGTATTCTATTTTTCTTCCCCCCTTTCTACCTTTAGAACGATAATGCTTAACCAAAGCGCGGATCGAGAAACTTCCATAAAACAAGTAGATTAAAAACTGACACTTTGTGTAGAATCTATGTAACTTTTTTTTGCCCTAAAGTTCAGGCAGATTAGTATCATAAAACTCAAATTAACAGTAGAATGCTTTAACTTTTTTTTAGCCCTGTCTTGTAGCGAGGAAAGCTCGACCTACAAAAATAAGGAGCCTTTTTCTTAAGTTAAGCCGTTCTTAAAGCAGAGAGCTTTTAATCCTATGTTATTGTTTCCCCTCTCTCGTACTACTGCCTATCTATACCCCAAGGTCCAATTTAAGAGGACTTCTTATCCATAATGGGATATTTTTAAGGATTGCCACTGCGCTGTTAGCTGTATAAAAAACCCTTACTCCCGAAAAAGCCTATACAAAAAAAGGGATCGAGAAATCCTTGAAGTTTAGAAATTTGTAACTCAGTTTATTGCTTTGGATTATAAATTAGAGAGCACTCTTGCTATATTAGGGCTTAAAATCTTTATGGGAAGCTCGCACTTTCTCTGATGACACAAGGGAAAAATCACTCATAAAGATAGCTTTTCAACACGCTTTGAGTTACGTAGAAGGCCCTACGACGGGTTTGTTGACATTATAAAATCAGGAGTTTACTATAAGTAGTCTTATTTTTAACAACTTAAGATATCCGTCCTTTAAAAGTAAGTCAATTTCCTTTTGAACCAGAAAAGATTTTAATAAAGGATTTTCTGCAGTCTCCTCGGGGATCTCTAAGGTATAAGCACTAACACAAGGGCCTTTTTAAAAAGAAATGGCTGGAATATCCGGAATTGAAGTTATACAGGCTAAACTTAGAAGTCATAAGAACCAAAAAAGATTTAGAACAAAGTTGACAGCTTTATATAGATAACTAAAAATTAAAAGTTCAAATTAAGGAACAAGTTCGAGAACCCCAGAATTGCCCTATAAATATTATAGTATTAGAACCTTGCCCTATTTACTTAATAAGACTAAACCAGAAGAGTTTACTGAAGATCCAAAAGCTGTAAAAGAAGCCTAAGTTTTACTACAAATTTATGCAGATTAAAATTCCCAGTATAATGGGTAACTTCACAAAAGGTAAATTTTTGCTACTTCGCTTAACTAGTTTTGCCTTTAATGCCGCGGGGACTTTTTTAGGGAACCCCCTATATTTATTTAAATTAAAGAGGACTCGGTACTACCGGATTCCTGTCGAAAGCTTTGAATACTTGCAGTTTACAAAATTAAGGATAGCCTTGATTGACATAGTAGTCAATGCACCAATCCCTTAATTTGTAATTTTATACCTAAAACCCCGGATCTTTTGTATTTTTGAATAAGTTTCTACCAAATCAAATAGAGGAACACCTCTTCCTCTTTATAAAGGACTCCTTATTTCTCCCGACCCAACTTATTAACCCCCAAAATACTACACTTCTCTCCTTACTTTAAAAGCTACCTTAGATAGTCCAACTAAATTAATATTAGAAAATCTTATGTACCAGAAATTGAAAATAGCATGGCTAATACACAAAAAAAGATAGAGTGCCCCTGTAAAGACAAATTCAATTTGGGGTTAAAATTACTAAGAGCTAAAACCTGCCTGTTTCGCCGCGTCGACCTTTAGGGACTCCTTAACGTGCCTTTTTTTACTTACATAAAAAACTCTAAGAAAAAGAGATAGTATATGCTTGTACTACTAACCACAGGATTTTAGGTTATAAAGTTTGGAAAAGATTCATTTCATTTAGTATCTCTCTAATCTAATGTGTATAAATCCCAAATTGGGTGAACCCGGATTTATGAGGCAGGTCTACAGTCTTTCTTTACTTCTACTAAGAGTTCCTAGGTTCGAGTCGCGTAACTTTTTTGAAATTCATATATGTAGAGCTAACTTTAAGTATTAAGTATTTTAAAAGGTTCCGCTAGCTCAAGCTTTTCCAAGACTTTATAGACACCTGGTTTTATCAAAGCAAGGAGTAAGCGCTCGATCCAGAGGGTTCTCATCGAGGAGTTGCTGCAAGTCCTTATGTTCGCATATTAGAAGGAGGTTTCCTTAAGGGTTTCAAGGTGAATCTAAAATTGATTCTTTATAATAAAAGGGGCTACTGCTTGGTGGATAGTAATCCCAATTAAGTACAAGTTAAGTCTTGTTATATAAAAATCGCCCGGAATTGAAAAATTCCCGCTATATAATTACAAACGAGCTTCTTTGATCCTACAAGCTTACTTCCAGTATAAACTGTGTTAATTGCGTCGTCTACCTCAGGCTTATTCTCAAATTTGGGATATTTACCCGGTTTTCCAAACCCTGCATTACTTACAGTACTTATCCGGCTCCTATTATATATTTTTTAAGAGTGTCTGGTACATCTAAAGGTTTGCATAGGGTTTTTACATGTCTTTGCTTGAGAAAACACCCAAAGAAATTAAGCAATCCGAGGACGTGGTAAAATAAAGTATATAGGAACCCTTTTGTGCTTTTTAGCTCCTTTTTTTAATACTTCTTTACCCGGCTGCCTTAGAGGTAATTTATAAGAATCAAGAAAGATATGTCAAAGGTATTCCTAGTATTAACTTGGACTTTCTAATGGGTAGGATATACTTCATTTCGAGCTAAAATTAGGGCTTCCCTCTTCTATCTAGATCTAGTCATGACCCGAGCCCTTGAATGCAAAATGTTTTTTAATAAGTCATATCCAGAAAATCCTAGAAAAAGTTCTTCTGGACCCATTAAAGACAGGTATTTCAAAGTCAAAAATGTAAGCAAGGAGCCTCCCTAATTAACATGCGATTCCTCCGTTTCATCTAAAACTTATAAAGATTCTAGGATATTTCTGCAATTCTAGAAAGGAGGAAGCTAGCTACGATAACAAAAGATAGAGGGGATTTTTTTTCCTAACACTGCTGAAATGAAAATAGATAACAGGATCCCTCAAGAATTTTTTTGGCCTTACATTTATACAAAATTACTGAAAATTAATACCTGTGACACACAAAAAGGAAAAAGAAAGATGGATTAACTTGTTTTGAAGAGTAAAAGTAGACAAAACAACGTAAAAAATAAGGAATACCCGGATCCAAAGAAGCTTTAACTAAATTATTTAGAAGTACCCCGCGATGCTCTTCTACTTAAAAGGATTCCCCAATATTATTTTATCTCGATGAGGGCTTTAGTATCCCACGGAGCATAAACCCCCTATTCTCAGCCAAATTAACCCGTCAACTCGTTCTGTTATTTGGTATGTTTAGGGACAAGTATATTTAGCCAAAAACCTTATTAAAGAGCGTCGCCGTTCATTTTACGGGTACTCCTTAAGCTGTATTTTTACTATACTTGTCAAGTAGACATTTTTGTAACCAAGTAACATAGGAAAGGTACCTTATCCAAATCCTAAGGCTTCCCTTTTCGCTTTTTACTTACTTCTTTGACTTATTTTTCCACGCTCCTTCAAAAAAGGCAGTGTTTACCTATTAATTTCGAATTTAATTAAGGAGCAAGCTTTTTTAAGGAATTGCTACAAAACTTATATGCTATTGCCTTTTTATCGGATCCTTTAGTTATAAGCGGTCCCCCTAGAAAATTAAGTAACAAATAGCGTGGGTTTAGTTTTGACTAAGCAACTTCGG
The DNA here is from genome assembly GCA_036897445.1 of Pelargonium tetragonum. Taxonomy (NCBI): domain Eukaryota; kingdom Viridiplantae; phylum Streptophyta; class Magnoliopsida; order Geraniales; family Geraniaceae; genus Pelargonium; species Pelargonium tetragonum. The sequence goes on along the minus strand of JAYMTL010000185.1, from coordinate 2,575 downwards.
ATAAAGATAGCCCTCAATTAGAAGATACTGTGACTTCTTGACGTTAGGAGAATGGTTTTACTAAAAATATATAGAATATTACACGAAGAGATCTGGTATTCTTTAGTACCTAACTTAAGGGCCGCCCCCTCCTTGTGTTGTTCCTACTTTCCCAGTATAAATACTCTTTTTAATCCTCTGTACCTCATTTATAGTCCAAGAAAGTTTGTAGTATAGGAGAGGTCCGTGATTTTCTGTAAACAGGATACCTTCTCTGTGACAAATAGCCTTGAATACTGGAGGGAATCCAACAATAGAACCTGATAAAACTAATTGAACTTTAGAGCCTGAGTTTGTTAACTACTTAAAATCTTCAGGTTTGTAGGCTTCGCGGAATACAGAGAAATAGCTTAATAAAAGAGATCCTAGATACGGCACTGCTTAAAGGAATTAAAACCGGATAATGTAACTAGTATTCACCATATATACATAGAGAACTTATCAACATTAAGTAAAGGCTTTTGAGATTTCTCTGCTCAGTAATCCAGTTAAGTTCAAGAGTTCTAACCCCTTTAAAAGGTTACAAGCCTTTTTTAGTAGTTCCTAGGAAATTTTATATAATAGATAGGTGTCAAATTTTACAACAGGATCTATAAAATGAAGTATGAGCGAAGCTACTAAAGCGTTCTTCCTGGATAATAAAGACTTTAAATAGGAAGAGGGAGTTTCTCGCTTACGAAAAAACAAACTTAAAGAGTATATGGGTAGGGAATCCTAAGGCTCATAAGAATATAGGTAAGACTACAAAGACAGAGCTACAGATAGAGACTAAGACAGGTATTCTAGCCCATAACAAGGATATCGGTCTAGCTCACAAGAGGATACAAATCCGGATAAGTATGAATTCTAACTAAATGATATTTGTTCTTTTTGGGGAGTATATGCGGCAGTTGTGCCCGAAGTATAACCCATCAAAATATGCTCTATAAAATCAAAGCTATAAAATTCTTAATAAGTAGAGTTCCTAGCTCAAAAGATTGCGGCGTTAAAGTTAAAAAAGCAGGGTTTATTTAGGAAGTTCTAGTAAATATATAGAAGGCTTTTTAGGAGTTTTCTAGTCTTTTACAGAGCTCTAGTTTTTTAACTAGTCAGTCACAGGGAACTGAGGGGTAAAGTAGCAAATAAATTGAGTTGTAAAAAGAATTACAGAGTAATTAAAAAAGAAGCGCTTGTTTTTAAGGGGAGAATCCCTTTTTGGACCCCCGAATTCAAAGTATACTTAACTTAGGCAAGGGAAACCCCTTTTTATGTTAATAGAAAAAGAGCTCCGACCTCGGAATTTTTATAGAAAAAGCATATCAAATTTACTGGAAAAGGTACTCCAGGACCTACTAAGCACAGCCATGAAAGCCGAGATCTTTTTATTGAGTAATTTCTGAATACTGCTTTACTAACAGTAGAGGTAATGTAATTAAAGGGGAATCCGCGTCTCGATATCCGCCAAATTCAATTTTAGCGTGCATTCTTAATTATTTGAGAGTGTTTCCCGTATGAATGCTTGCTTATAAAAGGGCACTAAAGGGGTTCTTTATGCTTCACTGACTTTAACTATAAGGGTTCCGCTTAGTACTTGCCCGTAATTGGGGCCCCTGCTTAATACAAGGTTTCGTTAGTCCTCATTTGCGCTCGAGTGGAAATTCGCAGTGGATTCCCGAAGAGATTTAAAGTTAAAGGCACCAAAGTCTATCAAGAAATATCTCAATAGAAATAAGCGTCTTCGTCTATCTTTATATTAAGGAATCTGGATGCCTTGCTAAGCCTTAGTGTTTCTACAGATCAACACTCAAAACTTTAAAGGATCCTAGTGACCGAATTCGGAACAAGAGCCTGAATAGCTTAAATTTACAAGGTACACATTAAGAGAAACCCTTCCTCGGAGTCGAAGATTTACTCTTTATCAAATGATAATTAAAGGAAGGCGGGAGAGACTTTTCAGCGAAGTACTATATCAAATAGAAAAGATCTATTCTAGCTTTCAGAAGAGGAATAAATTACCTCTATGACCCTTTTTTAGTTTAGTAACCTATACAAAATTTTATAAAGCTAAAAAAACTTAAACTTAGAAAGGCTTGGACTATAGTGATAAGTCTTTTGGAGACCTATACCTTGTACTAGAAATTCTTAAACAAAAGAAGCCTTTTTTGGACCCATAGAGCCCTCGAATTCACTTTATATATTGCACAATCCCGGTTTTCGTGGTTAGATAAAACAGAAAAAACATAATGTGAGAAAGCTTTGCAGCAAGGATTTACAGAGATTGTAGTCCAGCATAGAGCAAAGAGGCATTATCCTTAGACTACGAATAGAATTAAACAACAACACCTATACCCTAGATTCCAATTACTATCTATTAACCTCTATATTCATTAATTTAATAATAAAATAAACAACTACTATAATAAATAAATAGAAATACATTACTAGACTAGCTATACAATAGATACAATAAGAATAGAATCTACTCGCTTTGGACTTCTTTGATCTTTGATAAAATTCCTTGTGTACCAGGACAAAAACTTTAGAGAGCAAGCAACTA
>JAYMTL010000184.1:0-28754 GCA_036897445.1 Pelargonium tetragonum | reverse complement strand
GTTCGAGATATTTTGAGTGCTATCTATGATTCATTCAATTCTAAGAGGGGTCCTTGTTCCAAGGAATTTGTAAATGCGGAAGCTCCTGACGTACATGCCAATAGAATTTAAAAGAATAACATACGAAAAAGGTATAATTCGGGTCTTAAAAAAACATTTCTACTTACAAGGATTCTTTAAGAATCCCAAAAGCCTAATACTTAAGAAGGCACTCACTAATAAAAAATTTCTGGTATTCCTTGACCTCTTGAATCTTCTTTATCCATTGAGAGGAGGATAGCAACGCAGAAAAAGCCCTACTACAAGCTTATAAAGTAACGGACATTTTCTCCCTTTATAATATAATATGGGAGTGTCATTTTAAAAACTAACCTCTCATTTTTCCTAGGGGGCTCCTCCTTAAAGGAATCCTTTAAAGCAAAAACCGGCTTACCTTTTGTAAATATTAAAAATATACGAGTATCGACGAAGTCTAATTAGCCTTTTTCTCATACCCAACCAATATAAAAAATTCGAATACTACACACGAAGCTCGACATTAACCCCGGGATACCTCGGCTTCTACTTGCACCGTGACATTACTTTTAGGGTCTTGACTTTAACCTTAAAAGGATTCTATAACTTCTCTTGTCTAACCTTTAGAGGGGAGCCGCCCCTATGATATTCGAAAAGGAAAGAGTTTTTCTCCTAGAACTTACTACGCAAACCCCCTAAAACAAAGCGCACCCCGCATAAACCCTAAGTAAATGGGTCCTTAATCTTTGTAATTAAATATATTCTTTGACTAAATCTAAATAGAGAGCCTCCCTTGTTCTATTTTACGAATCTATAAAAGCACTCTTTTAGAATTGACTCTTGTGATGGAAAGCCATGAGTTCGAGTCCCACAGTTCTTTTCTAATACAAGAAAGTCTTTCGAATCTTAGTCAAGTAGTACCTTTCCATGGCAGCGACTTTGCCAATCGACTGTCTCACTCAAAAACAAGGCTATTCTTATTAAAGTTAGTAAAGAATGGACAAGGGTACGCTTCTGTTAGGGATTCTTAGCTTTTCAAGTCCTTGTCATAGTCTCTTCAGTCTAGTACAAGGGTAAGCGTTCTACCTGACTGTAGTATAGGAGGAAAGGAAAGATTATATAGTTTAAGGGGTACCCTCTACTTACGTTATAGCCAACACCAACAGGAAAACAACTTTCACTTTTTCAGGGGTTTATGCCATGGATTCCCTTGATATGGAAAAGTACTGCTATATTTTGATTACTAATTAAAGGCTAAGCACTGCATACCTTTTAAATAAGATTCCGTATTATGTTAAGATAAGCGGTAGCTATAGGTTGTATTTCTCGGTTGACGCGGGCTTACACGGAAAGCTAAGTTAGAGTATAAATCCAAAAGATGTAGGTTCCCGGGCCGTGTTATAGCTTACGAAAAGAAGCCTCTCCCAAATTTCAAGACAAAAAGACTTAATTAGATTCTAAATTTTTTGGATAAAACAAATTTCTAATCTAAGTGGGTTTCTCTAGACATAAGGCTATTAAATCCTTTTTCCTATATCAAGTATTAAAGAATAACCGGAAAGACTCTCGACTGCACTTATTAAAAAATTCCATTATCCTAAGTAGCAATTAAGGTCATAAACTAAGCTAGATATTATAGGCGTAAATAGAGTTCCTGAAACAGCGAAGTTAGAATATAACTAATCCGTTGCGACTGCCCTAAAAAAATTCCCTAAGATTAAAGGTACTGATATGTATTTGATAGGGAACACCCCCGGTGCCGTTGAATATAGAAATATAGGTAGTATAAGTCCTATGGAATCCTTTGAATGAGTCGCTGGAGAACTTAGCTACTTCTTACGAGGAATACCCGGAGATTTTTTGGCACTTTATCAGGATAGTGTAGCTTTTGTGACAGGATCCATTTTAAATGAGTGAGTATTATACAGTCTAAGAGATCCCTAAATTCTCGAATCTAATATATTTTCTAATTTGTAGTAGAATATAAGAAAAAAGTTTCTCAAAGTTCTATGAGTACGAATTGCGGCCCTAAAACTTTTTTTAATAATAGAACAAAATGCAAGTTAGACCCTTTAAGGGTTTAGCGATAAAGTTTTTGTAAAATTTCTCAGAGTAAGAAGGGGCTACAATACCTTGTAGCTAGAGCGGGCTTTCGTCTTCTTAACTTACTTTTCTATCCAGGGAGTTCCGCAAGGTTTTACTTACTGCTAAAACCCTTTTTAATAAGCTACATTTGCATTGAATATGTTTTCTCCTAAACTACCCGTACAGGCAACCTTATTTACAGAGCTCGGTGTTAAACTTTTAGGATCCTACATTCAGGGCTAGGATATAAGTCCCTTATTACCTTTGGCTTTTAGATTCTATAATTTGAATTTTTTGCTGTGAGGCTAAAATTAGACTTCGAGTCTCTCCTGTTATTAAGTTACATAGAGATAGGTGTGTTGAACCTTGTAAAGAACACGTAGGAGCCCGGTCAGATAAGATATTAAATATAAGATCAAAAGTATAGCTTTTAATTGCTCCCAAGGGGATCCTAGAGCAAAGCCCTGAAATTTAGGGCATTATGAAGAGACAACGCTAAGTATATTAGACAAACTAAAGATAAATTAAAATCCTTTTCCAAGGGAACTCTAAGAATTAATTAAGAGGAACCCTACCCTACGGCCCATTACTCGTCTAAAAGAAGCTTTCTTTACCTCTATAGGTATCATACTTTTACTGAATTAAAGTCTACAGAGCCTACTTACTACCAATAAACTTTCGAGAAAATACCTTGGCATAAATCAAAAACCTGCTAAAATCAACATCCTTATGGTTTGGGTATAGACTCGCTTCTTAATTAAGGTTTTTATTAGTATAGTAATGAATAGTGGTTGTATTCCGCTAGTAGGAATTCTGAGTAGTTCCACAACTGGATCTCATTAGAATCAAAGCTCTTGCTCCGTAAGATGCACCTGCTATAGGTTCGAAACCCTTTAAGGTTAGAGATCCAGAGCTCGCTCAAGAGTACCTCAAAATGCCAATCTTCAAAGAGCAATCTAGAGTCAGAACTAGTCAACCGATCCCGGATTGAGGGGGCCTCCTTCATAGTATTTAAAATAAGTCTTGTGTATAATGTATGGTAGATTCCAAGATTTCACTCTTAATGTTCCGGGGTTTTCTTCCGATGAGTAACGGGCAGCACTTCTATATATTTGAAAGAAGATAGCTGCGTGCCCTCTGTAAACCGTGCCCCAATCCCGATAATATGAGGTCCTTAATTCAAAATCATTCTATCTATGAGAAATAACTACGCATGCTATAGACAGTTTCCTTGTGGGTATTGCGTCTCACCTATTTTATGGTTAAATATTAAAAACCTAGTTATTATATCATCGAGCTTCAAAGTAATTGCTTATATAGAAATAGTCAAGTTAATTTATGAGCGTTACTAAGTAACTAACGTTTCTAAGGGCGGATGTTGCCAAGTGGTTAAGGCAGTAGATTGTGAATCTACCATACGCGGGTTCGATCCCCGTCATTCGACCAAAGTGTGAGAGGGCTTAAAGACACTTAAAAGACTTTTTTACTAGGTACTACGATTCCACTGACCATTCGCATTTCAACTAAAAAGGGGCATTTTCAATCGAAACTTGGGAAGTGCCCTTTTTCATGCCTAGAAAAGAGGCATGAACCCTAAAGTTAATATCCAAATTTAAATCTGTGGCAGGACAAAAAGGAATACCCCTTGCTAACTCTTGCCAAAAGACATTGCTACAAGGCACCTTTAGGCATTTCAAATAGGGGAATAAAGGCACTTTTCTAAGTAATTTAGAGTCCTCCTGTCATAGAACAGGCTGCTTTCGAGGCTTAGCGTAACTACAAGTTTATAGAGGGGTCCTTTTAGTGAAAATTTTTCAGCCTTAATTCTTGTTGTATAAGTCAGTGCTTATTCATTGTAAAATATACGGGAGCATTCCGTTGGATAGGTCGGGGATTTTAGATTGTACTAGAGGTCGAATTTAAGGAATAACCTATATTCAAATATAGGTTATTCACAGTAAGTATATAACAGTATATATAGCATTTCTTTTTCCGAATTTATTGCATTGTAGAGTTTTAAAATTATAACCTAAAATAGAATTAAAAACTCTTAAAAACTTTCTACTAAAAGTGATTGATTCTGAACTATAAGTTCCGGATAAGCAAAGACCCTTGAATAGAAAATGGCTCAGGTTAAGGTCGAGAAATAAGAATTTAAAACAGCTAAAAGAATTTGAGGAAATGAATTGTTTACTTACTTCTCTTAAGATCCCAAAAGTCAGAAATAAAGGTTGGTCTGAATCCGTCATATTTTATTGACCCGGCTTTTCGAAGCTCTCTATAGGAACCCAAGGCACCCCCTTTTTGAACCTGTGAGTTTTTAACTTATAAAAGAAAAATGTGTTGCCAGATAATAAAGTATTTACAAAAAAGGATGCTTTAAAAAAGAAAGTTTGTAGGAGATACGGGCTGCTAAATAAGGAAGATTTATCTAAATTTCTCTATTAAGTGGTTTTCCACTCCATTCCCTTTTTCTATTCTATTTATAGGGTTCTTTACTGATTCAGAAGAAGGATCCCAGAATATTATTCTGGTTTATAGTAAAAAGGGATAAAAAGAAGAAATTATGCCGCTTATCTTCTGGCCTATTGGTACCTAAATCCTATTTAGTAGCTAAGAAATTAAGACATAACAGGGAGGCCCTGGGATTCCTTGGTAGAATTAGACTTTTCTGGTTTACCCTATATTGTAAAGTAAAAAGATCTCAAGTTCCCGTTTAGCAAGCCATTCTTAAAAATCGGGATTTGGCTCCTATTGAGTCGGGCCCACACTTCAAGTTATTCGAGTATTCCTCAAAGAGTTTCGGTAGTTACACAACTTATGAATTGTATTCTTGTGCGTACGCCGGAAAAGGATTCAAGATCTAATGGAATATATATATTTAATTTAGGAGAACACAGATTCTAGTTATTAGTATTCGAGTATAAATACAGCTTATGAGCTATTTCAGGTATTGGGAAGAAGAGTTTTCCTTGAAGAATCTTCCAAGAGTTCTATGAATTCCCTCTTTCTTTATTGTATTTTGGGTTTGTTAAGGGCAAGCACAATTGCTTCAAAGAAAAGAGTTCCTGTTGTTTAAGATAGTGCAATGAATGTATTCTTGGTTGTAGCTAGGAAAGTTTATCTTGAAGCTAGAGTAGAGAACTTTCTTCTATCTGTTAATCCTAATCCTAAGTCTTAATGCATGGAATATGTGTCTTGTATTCTAGGTAAAGGGTAAAGGATAAGAGCATCTAAATTGAATTCCTTAATCTTATAAAGGAGGTTACAGTTTAGTAGTTGTGAATTCCTGGTATTCTGTAAGCCGATATATCTGTTGTTAAGTTCCTAAACTCTTAGAAATTCTATGGAAAGCGAGGCGAGGTATCGAAGATAAGATTCTCTAAAATCTTTGTTTTAGCATGGAGAGTCTTGATTGAAGTAAATTCCTAATTAGGATAGAAGGGGATGAATGTAGCTCTTAATCATGAGTTTATGATAGTCAATTATCTTATCTTCGATACCTCGGTTTCTTAGTTTAAAGGAGATAATCCGATAAACCAATTTGTATTAGTATTCATACCTTTAGAGTTTATGATATAGGCGGCTTATGAGCTTAGAGTTTCATGTCTAATTGAATATACAGGTAAACTAAGTAACTGATTCTATTTGTTGCAAGGCTCTCTTCCTTAGTCTTAGGAGAATACGGATCTGATACTGGTCTATCGGGTTTAGCAGGTTCTGGAGTATTAGATGTATTTTGTCTTCTTGGAAAGGAGAGTCTATTCCCTTACTAGGATATGTATTGTAGCATTGAGTGAGATAGATAGCCAATACCAATAAAGGAGAGTATTCCTTAACTTGAACTAGATTCAGAGGATTTGTTTTTGTATTCGGGGTTTGTATTGCTAAGGTACGAAGTTCTTAGAGGTAACTTTCCGATTGTATCTTTCATTGCTAATTAATGTCCTTGTAAGCCAGTGTTACTATTTAGTATTTAGGATAACTCATTCTAATCTAAGGGGATAACAGATAAAGGAGTTACAGAAACCATCTTCTATTTCCTTATACAGTTTTGTATTCTGTATTGCAGGATAGCTTGTAAACTGGTAAAAGGTGTTCAAGATAGATAATGAATTCCAGGAGCGAAAGCTGACATTGCTGTAAAGAATTGAAGTAGAACTTAGTTTTTCCAGTTTTTGGTTATAAATAAAATAAAGAGGAGTATTAGAGAAGGCGCTAAAGCTCAAGTAAATGAAGTTAAAAGCATTTTGGATATTTCGAGATTGTTAGGTTTCCTCTGGATTAGCTAATTCTTGAAGTTTTTGAACCAAAAGTCTTTTTTATATTTTAAGAACCCGTTTTTGTTTTTTTGATGTTGGTCCTAGTGTAATATGGTATACTCAACTCAAGATATATTATTAAGCATTAACCTCTTAAAAGGGTTTTAAGTCGGTAAGAAGGATTCATTATCTCCTAAGTTTCAATCCTCTGATAAGCAACATAGGGCATGAGGAATACCCCCTAAATCTTTATTCTTGTTAGTACTTTCCAGTATCTCTGGGAAACTAAGATAATGTAAGGGAGAATCCCCGCAAGGCAGGTTCCTTATCTTATTTCTTTTAGATATTATTAGAGTAGATATTTTAGAGATTAGGAATTCCTTGAACAAGTCAATCGCAAGGGGTTTCTATAATTCTTAAAGGGAAGCCACTTTCTTTATGTCATGCTAGGATCCCATTCTAAGTAGATAAAGAAGTCTCTAAACTTTATAGTTAAAAGGGTTCCCAATTAAACGGTTCAGAAAGGACATGCTGACTTGTGTTTTAGTGCACGTAATCACGTAATATAATCGTACAAAGGTTTGAGTATTTCTCTTAATTGAAGATGGGATTTGGCTTTCTTTCCTTTAAGTTTTTAGAAGGATTTCATTCTGGTTCTAGTCTAGAGAGTTAAGATTTAGGGAAATAAGGAAAGAAAAATTTTTATAATATTTGTATTAGAGCCTTTTTTCCGGTCTTCATAGTGTAAGTATGTTCTATCTGGTATATACTATTGTTCCTTAACCCCCTAAAGAGTTCTCTTTACTCGGTAATAGAGATTTAGCTATGCATTAGATAGAAGGTTTCTACCCTCTTTAACGATAAAGACATAGAGCAATGAGGGATTATCCTTAAATTATAACAAAAATCTAATAAGTAATAGATCTCACTCTAACTATTTTAATTAACTTACTAGTATATCTATTTATTAACTATCTATTAATCTAAGACTTACTACTCTATTATACTAGCTCCACTAGACAGGGACGTTATATCTCCTCTACTATGTCTACTATCTACTCTTCTTACCTCCTCCTACGATTAAGAAAGGTCTACGTCGATAAAAAAGTCATTAAGAATTTGGGTTATAGTTTACCAGGTTAGGTATTTTTACAATTTTTTAGTATGAAAGCAAGAGTTTAAAGCCTTTGTTGCTGTTGTAGTGTGAGATTGGCTATACTTTAATAAGACTATCTATCTTGCGTTAACCCTCTTCGGATGCACTCAGTCGGTTAGAAGGATTTCTCTATCATTCTCTAAGCAAGCTTACCTCCTTTTTCGATAAGAACAGAGAACAAGATAAATCTTGCCTTATTAAGTAAGACAATCACAAGGAACAATTAAAGGCCAAAGGGAATTCTTCTCTCTTTAGCTGTGTAGTATATAAAGTAAGATAGGCAATACAGGGGATGGTATAACCAAATTGGACTAAGGCAATCTTCTACAAAGTAATTAGGGAAAATAAGTAGGAATTCCTTTGTAACAATCTAAGAAATAGAAAGTGAAGAAGGTAAGAGAAAGTTAAAACAATTAAGGTTTTTACAGGGATAAGTAATAAAGGAATAAAATAACTAAGTTTCCCGTTCTAGTTCTAATAAATGAAGTCCAGTTAAAGTTTTTTCTTGGTCTTACTCCTCTTGTTGCCAGTTAAAAAGTCGTAAGTTTAGCTAAGAAGATGCAGATGAATAGCAGCTAAGGGGCGGGGTGTATAAGATTGTAGGGATGAGTAAGATTACGAAGGTTATAGCCCTTAAGAAAGTTGTAGGTACAGCACAAGGTGTTCGGAAAGTTATTAAGATAGGTATAAAAACAGGTGTTACAAAAGGAGGTATTAAGCGGGGTATGAATAAGAGGAGTAAGAAAGGTCTAGGTTTCCTCAACTTTAAGAAATGGGAATCAATACAGATCTAGATAGGTTTTTAGAATTAAAGAGCTGGTTTCAAATAGAACCAAGTAAAGTTTTCTTATCTTTCTGATCCAGTTGTAAGTGCGGCACAGTGAAGATTTTTAGTAATTCTTCTTTATTTAGCTTCGGATCTAGTGGAATATTGGGATAAAGAAAGTAACGACGAGGACTCCTTTTATACTTAAACGGGAACCCCTTTATATAACTTACTTCTTGTAAAAACCAATTCTTACTTTCTAAGAGATTTCCTGTCTAGCTTTCGTAATACTTGAGGAACAGAAAATTCCCTTTGTTTAATCTTGTTAGGTACTGCTTCACCGCGCTAGCCCTATACCCGTAGCTACTATTATTCCCCTGTGTAATTAAGTAAATACTAAAAAAAGACTGAAAAAGCGTGGGACTTGAACCCGCTCGTTTTTCGGCTCCGTGACCCATTGCACTTGCACGGAGAGTTTCATTTCAAAGTCTTCGGCGCTCTTACTTGTAGTAAAGCGATAGGTTGGCGAGGCTCATTACGTTGTGCGCTTTGGACTACATGATAGTGAAGTAGGGTTCCTTATCTCATTTCTTATTAGTAAGATATACTGCACTTCGGATTTTGAAGGAACTGAAAAGGAATCCTTGTAACTGACTATTATACCTCTTGCACTAAGGAAGAGCTCGATTCTAGAACTGGTGTAAGGAACTTGCTTTCAATTTAAATGCTAACATTTCTCGATCAGAACCCGTGACTTTAATATTCAAGTTTGACTTAGTAAAGACGGTAGGGTGTACTAATACTATTCCTCACGCTACGCAACAAATCGGGAACACCAACTATCCTAGACCTAGACCACTAAGGTTTCTCTCTATAAAGTAATAACTACAGAGCAAGGGAGGAGTACACCTTAACAAGTAATACAATACCTAATACGTAACCCATAGTAACTACAATAGCAACAGGTATAGCGCTTACTCCTAAGACTAGAATATAAGGTGGAACTAGAAAACCCTTTAATTACATTACCTGTTACTCATTTTGTCATTTTCCTTCTTAATTTTTTAGGAAGTTTAATAAGATAAGGCGAGATAGAGATCTCTTAGTTTGGGTTTATCTTACTTAATGTTGTTATGGGATTAGAACCTACGTATTCCCGTGTTAATTTATTCTGGTTAAGGGTGCTGAGGAATATAAAGAAGTCAAGCCAAAGAAATTCACAAAGCGTTTTCTTGTTCCGCTTTTTTAGTGTCCTTCGTGTCCGGTGTTGCTCCCATAAAAGGGTTCACTATCAATAGACTATACCGCATTTCCCCTATTAGGTACCCTTTTTAATGATAAGAACAGAGAACAAGATAAATCTTGCCTTAGAATATACTATATCCATATAAAGTGGCTGGTTATACAATAACTATTAAGCGTTACCTACTTCTTAAGGTGTAACTAAGCTGTGGAAGAAGACTGGCTACAATAAGCCCCATTACAAAGTTACAGTAAGCCTAGATTATAAAAGGAGGTATAGCTCTGAAGAGTCAATTTAATAGGACTAGTAGGTACAGGTAGAGAGTAAGGTACTGATCACAGAATATTCTAGCTATGAGTAAAGGTAATGTAATTAAGAAAGTTGTAGGGGTTAAGAAGAGAGGTATTGCTAAGGGGCTAAACAAAGCTTTTTACTGGATATTCCTTTAGTTTTTAGAGCAATCCCTAGAGTTGAAGTAGGCTTAAGTGGGGCTTTCACTATTGAAGAAAGGAGGTTAAAGTTAAGAAGTCAAATTGAAATTCTTTTCTTATGGATGTTACTACTGTATTTGTATTCCGGTTAGGGGTAATCAGTTTCCGACAAAAGAGGCAGTAGAGCATAGAGATAGTGCTAAAGGAGAGATTTTGGTTCTTGTTTTCAGTATGCCCTAGTAGGGCCTAGTTTAGCTAAAAAGTTAAGTGGTAGAATGATTTTTTAGGAAGAGTTTTACAAGATAGATATAAGTGGGAGTTTAGCTTATTTCTGTTTCTGCTTTGTTAAAACCTTTCAAAAGCATAGGAATTGAGTGGAAAAGTTTAAGTACCAGTGTTAATGGCGTGTTTTATTAAATTTTTAGTGTCTAATGCTCTTAAGTGGATACCTTACAGGATTTTCTATATTTGGTATAGACAGAGTTTTTTTAGCGGATACTCGTAAAATAATAGGTGGTAAAGGCTTTCAAGAGAGTTCTAGCTTATAAGAAAAAAGGGTATCTTTTTAAGATTAAGAAGAAATTTATAGTTACTAGGGTTAAGAGAAGACAGAGGGGTCTAACTAGATAGAAAGCCTTTCTTTTTCATTTTTTTTAATGTAAAAGAGTCCTTTTGAGTTAAAGTAGGTTCTAAACAAGTCAATAATTTTTTTAAAGGACAAAGCTGGGTTTTCTAGTTACACTTATGGGATTAAGGGCTTTTTTACAATCAAAAGGAGTGCCCAATTCTTCTCAATATCGAAGGTATAAAAGAGAAGGGTTCCCGTTTAGTGCTTTTATGTATCTTCCGCCAGTTGAAATGAGGAATTCTTTAATGAAAATTTTTTTTGTATCTACGTAAAAAAGTAATAATGAAAAAGGTTAGGAATGTCTTACTGAGGTATCTAAACTTAGGATAAAAGCAAGAATTTAGAATAACTTTAGCGCTATTTGGTTTAATCTGTGCTGTCCTTAACTTTTTTTACAACATATTTAGTTAAAATGTATAATGAGAGTCCTTTTCTTTAAAGGCATTCTTGGCATTATACACGGAAACTCCCTGCTTAGCGTTTTATGTTTTATAAAGTAATTATGCCCTAATTTGCTCAGACCGAAATAGAGTACTAACTGAGTTTTTATATTAAGTAAGCTCCAAATAGCTGCAAAGGAAAAAGGTTTCGAGCCTATCTGAGGGATTAACCTTTTTTGTGTCATTATCAGGACAAGGAAGCCTTTTTATACCCAGGAATTCCATAGATCTAGGACAGCCCCTATAACGGCAGAGCCGATTAAGAGCCTTCCTCCGCGGAGAAAATTTCCTTAATTACTTAATTCGTAGGCAGAACTCAAGTGGCTCCCTTTTATAACTGTACTTACATCCTAGTTGAGAAACTAAAAGACTTTTTAGAGTACAATTCGAATTTAGAACTTTTTATACATGGCATAAAGTTCTCTTGCATGCAAAGGTTCAAATCCAATAACTGAGAGTACTTGAAACCAAGATTTGTCAGATTTTTTTAGGTTTAAATAATAAGGAATAATCATAAAATTCAATCTAATTTAGTTCAAAAAAAGTTGAATATGAAAAACCCACACTAAAAGAGGGCTCTTTGAATACTAATCACTTCCTAAATTCTCGATACGAGTAACTATTTCTTTATCTAAAATTTTTAATTTATTGACACTTGACTAACTAAACTAACTAATATTTGGTATAGAAAGTTTTTAAAAAGAAAAGGTAAGCTACACCCTATCTAGAAACTAGGGCACTCTCTTAACCGTCACTACCGTTTTCGAAAACATGTTTCTTTTTGTTCTAAAGCAGCTCCTAATTATTAGGGGAATTTACCTACTCTATATCTATAAAACTCTTTTTTTTCCATAAGGTGCGGCAGAACCTTAGTAAAGTTGGATTCCTTAATAGTTGTATACTTTATTCACTTAAAAACAAGATAGGACACGGGCTCCTTTCAAGTAGTACAGCCCTTATGATATGAACACCCAAATCCTTGAATTAAGGAAATCCCTTGTAGTAGATAAGGCTTCTATGACTTTAGGCAAGGGGGTTAGCAATTTGTTTGTAGTAAAACCAACTATACTATATCCCTTAGTCAAAGGATACGTTCCTAAAAAGGTTTAGCGGACACTGCTTTAATCTTATTTCTAATTCTCGGGTTCAATAAATTGAGTAACTATTTGCATATATTTATAAAAAGGTTCTTGTTACTACTGACAAAGGCGGCCCCAAGTTAAATTTATGATATACAGCTTTTCGAGCATTATAAAAAAAAGCATCTAGAAAAAAATTATAGTTAGAAAAAACGTGTATGTGTGCATGATTAAGTGGTTTTCTGAAGGAATACTAAAATGGGTTTTGTGTATATATAGTTACATGAAAAAATATTATAGTCTTTTTCCAGATGGAATTTTTACATCACTTCGGGGAGTTTCTTTAAAGAGAGTTTTGAGCAATTTTTATCATTGGAGTAAATTCTTTTTTCTATTTTGTGGATAAGAACTTTTATGATATTATTGAAAAAAAGTACCATGAGACTTGTAAGTTTCTTATCTGATGTACTTGGGTATATTAGGAATCGCTAAAATAGGCAAGCCTCGGAGTTTTTTATTTTATATAACGGAAACCCTTAATTTACACGTTACCGTATTTTTCTTCTTTGAAAATTTCTATCTATTTTTAGTAGGATTTCTGGGAAATAATACAAGTACTACCTTTCTGATAAAAAATTGTGCTATTATATAATATACTGAATAACTTTACCCTACTTTCTTTTTAATCTTAAGGCTCCTGTTATCTTTATTTTTATAAGTGCTCTTCCATCATTTGGCAATACTGAAATTGAAACTCCTATCAATTACAGCTATGTCGGGTCTAAGAAAGCCCCCGGACTCCCTCTATTGGGAATCGCAACGTATATCGGGTTATCGGTATCCTTAGCTTTTTAAAAGTTCTTTTTGACTCGTGAATTTCCAAGATTGTAACAATTGTTTACTATATCAATGCGAAGCTACCTATTTTCTTGAGAGATATATTGAACACTTCAGTCGCTTAGCTATATATATAGTACTCCGTTTGAGGTCTTTAATATTCATTTTCTTAATGCTATTATATTAGGTACAAAGTAAAAGAGCAGACCCGCGTTTTTAGATTAGATACCTCGGTAGAAAGAAGTCTCCTGATTTTTCTATAGTGGATGACGACACTCCAACTCTATAAAAAATTGCAGCTCTCGTTCTTTTATTCATTTTTCATTATTTATTCATTAGGAATGACAATACTTTATGAAAAATCCTTAGAAATTCTGTTAAGGCAAAGTGAGAAAAAACAAAACCAAATTATGGACTACATTTTTATGAGCTCTATGCTAGAAACTCCTTTCGAAACTATAACGAGGAAATCCATATAAAGAGAAAGCCCATAGTAAAGCTAAAGGATACTAAATTAGTTTCAACAAAAGGATCCCAAGGGTTCTTTTTATATGTCCTATACACCCCTAAAAAAGTGTAAAAGTTTTTAGCTATCTGTCTTAAAATCTAAAGTGGAATCGAGTAAACAAGAAAGTTTAGTATTTTCAGTATTTCCTAGAAGCTCGCTAGGTCCTTTTTTTTTCGGTTTAGGAGCTCCTTACGATAGCCCAATTTTATTCATATTCAGAAATTAGAGGTCTACTAGTCACTTTATTTATTGGAAGATATTGAGGTATTCATAGTAAAATAAAAATACAAGATATAATAATAGACACTCGACTGGACCTACTTCCACCGAAGTATGCACTAACTTAAAACTTTTGATTGAAAGTTTCAAATCTGCTTATAGTTATGGATATGCTACTACTCTACTAGTATTTAGATTTAGTTAATCCCCATAAATATACAAACTTCGCAACAAAATGAAAATTTATAGATATAGGACAATTACCTTACAATAACTCTTTGGTGTTTTACAACAGGCATTAGTAATAAGCCTTATAAGATACTGGTCGGACAAGCAGAAACTTCTAGCTTTATTTAAAGATAATTTCATATAGTACCCTTTTACCCTTAGATAAGTGGGTGCTTTTGGTATAGGAACCCCCGGTTTTGGTAAGAGATAGCTTTCCATGATCATAGCAAGGAACTACTTTAGAGATTCGAAAAGCCTCTTTCTTTTTACAAACTCTAGCTAAAGTTTTATTTTAAGGCCCGTTTCTATTCTAGGGCAAGAAACACTATAAGCTTCCCTTTTTATGGTACCCATTATATAGGGTCCTTTTAGATTTTATATAAGTATAAGTAACTTCGTTATACAAAAAAATTTTATTACAATACAAGAAGCCTGTCACTTGTGAGCTATTATAAAATTTGTACCTAGAACTAAATTCAAGGAATATTGAGTTCTCCTTTTGAAGTTTTGGCTTGGGGGCAGCTTTTCTGCAATTAACTAATTCCGTAATTGGGTTAATATTGTTTAAACTTTTACTAAAGGGACACTCTTTTTTTGTTTGCTATTTTTACTGACTCAGTAAAGGAAAAATGTATTCCTGTTTAGTAGTACCTAGGACTTTACTGGAATTGAAAACCTAAAAGTACTTTCTAATGAGGGAAACTCGTACTCAAATTTCGTTGCTAAATTGCAGTTAAACTAAACTAAAAAAAAGTTCTTTGTTTCCCGCGGTGTAAAAAATCTCGAGTTCACTCCTCCTGAGCCTAAAAGAAGACTTTATAAAGGACAGGGGTTTTCTTGCTTTTAAGTAAGGGCTGCTCTATTGCTGGTAAACGTCAATTTTTAACTTAAAAAGAACAGGACTCTAGTTTTCTTTACTATACACTCAAATTAAGTGAGATTTCAAGTTAATTCATATTCATAGGATGCTCTTAGAAGTTTCTTCTCTCACTCTAAGCAGGACTCCAACTAGCGTATCTTTTAGGTCAAGGTTTGGGTAGGACAGTAGGCGTAAAAAGGAAATTCCTGTCAACCCTCGCTGCGTTTTTATAGCTTCTAGCCAAGGAGTTTCTACGAAGAGGTTTCACTAGGACAATTTAGTACTTATGCTGACAAAAATGCCCCTGAAGTTTCCCTATATCAGTTAGCTACAAGGTAACGAAGTTAAAGTTTTACCTTTCTAGGATCCGCCGGAATTCCCCCATTAACTTTTAGAGTAGGGCTTATCCCTGTACGATTTGTAGTGTCCTGTAAGGGAGCCCTTTAATTGGGATATAACACGGGTTTAGCCTATAAAGCTCTATTTGAGCATTCACTTTTAACTGTGTTTTAACCCCGGGTTCCCTCATAGCTCTCGCTTAAGGCCCTTTTTATCTTCCTAAGCCAGGGGACATGTCAGTAGGTTCATACTCTTTTTTGTATATTATACAAATTCAATTCTAGTAAATTGACTTTGTAAAGGAACCCCTTCTTGCATACATTGTGTAGTAGCTTTCTCAGCAATTAGGAAACCCAGAGGTAGAACTTTTCATAATATTGCTATTCGAGACGCATGTCTAAAAGTTTTGCTTATTTAGGAATAAGGGGCTTCTCTTATGTAAAAGTAAATCCGAGTAATTAACAAGGATATGTTAATAAAGCTTTTGCTAGAGACAATTCTAACTAAGATTCGGGGGCGGTTTTTATTTGTTTAGTAAAAGGCCTACAATCATTAGAGTATAGAGAGTCGGCTTTATAGAGCAATACCTCTAAGTAGCCCTGGCATAATCTTTTAAGAAGGATCCTTTAGTCAAATATACCCAACTCAAGCTCTTCCCTGGTAAATAAAAAGGGGTTCCTTTTAAAGCAATATCACCTCTTCGCAAAGGTAGATAGAAACCTCGTACAAAACCCGGCCCTGGGTAAGCTCAGGCTTTAGGGAATACTAAAATATATAATAAGCTTAATTTCGGGGTTAAGAATTTGCCAATAGGAAAGGTATATGGAATTCTTTAATGCGAGCCTTCTGAAATTATACCCACTTAAAAAGGGGATTCTCTTGTTCTTACATTCTAGGTTAGAGATCCAGCTTCAAAAAAAGCCTCTTAAAAAAGTTATCCGCAGTTATTTTCAACTTCATTTTCAAAAAGAAAAAATTCCTGTGGTCCTTAAAACTCTATAAAAGGGGCTATTTACCACTCTAACAGAACCTGGTTTGACCTAAAATATCGGAAACCCCGACTCGCGCAAAGAGGCCTTAATGGATACACTCTTATTCACAACTTACTTATATATCACAGGTAAATCTACGCTAAACTACTCCAGTCCAGATTTGCTTAAGCAGCCCTTGGATTCGTTAACAGAGTATTTGTAGCTTTCGAGTATGCCGTAGTAAAAAAGGCTTTATTGAGGAATTTATAAAAACCTTTTTCTAGTAGGGTCTTAAGATTGTATATAGAAAAAGAAGTCAAAGAAAGCTAAAACAAGAAATGCCCTTTTATTTATTACCGACCTAGTTTTCGCCAAAAGGTTTTCCCAGAACTTGCATTTACTCAGGAATTTAAATAGAAAGCTTATGCTCCTACCCGAATCCCGCATGTCGCTATAGACGACTAGGTCAATAGCAGCTAAAGTAAAGAGTTAAATACCGAATTTATTTAGCAAAAAAACCTTATAAAGGCCCCTTTTACTTATATTAGAATTCTTCCAACAGATATGAAAGATTTTTCAAGATTAAAGGTTCGCGACTCGAGTATATAAATCTATTTTATAAGTAAACGCTCGTGTTTAACCCGTTCTTTGCTAGTGATATTTCAAGAAAGTAGTTCAGTATACCCAGGGCCTATTTTCCTCAGTGTTTTACACAAAAATCTTCCTAAGGAACCGTATAACTTTAACTAGATTTTACAACAAGGAGGACCTTTAATCTCGTCGCCCCATTTGACAGAATTTTTTGTAAAATACAGGGTACCCTTTTAAACCTGAAGCAGTTGAATCTAAAAAAAGACTCAAGCAACGCTCATATTCTTCTTTCTATTTTTACATTTTGTCACCCGTATAGAAAGGATTCCTTGTTTTCCAGCTTCTTATTCTATACTTTTACAGCATCCCTTTTTGGTTAAGACTTTATTATATGACAACGCGCTTTCTTTCAATTCTACGAAAAAAGGGGGGCAGATTCCTACGCCTTTCTCTTTATACTCCAAAATAGACTAAAGAAAAAGGAACTCTGCAGGATAACTTTTTCAAAAGGAATACCTTAGTGGAACAGAATCTGGAATACTCCCCTACTACCCCTTTTTCTTCTCTTAATCTTAAACTTCTTCTAAAAAAACTAACGTATTTATATTCTATTTTTTTGGGTTCTTAGAAGCGACTAAACTAAACCTTTCTCCAGAGCAATAACTCTAGGAATCTGTATCTTAGGAGATATCTTCTTTCTTATGCCAACTTTGTGTATCTAACTCTTACTCATAGCTATATTCCTATCCTTATTTAATTAAACTCAAAAAGAAAAAGGGAGGGAAATACAGGTTGGAGTATAGTTAACCTTGCACTATAAACACCTACAACAACAGCAAAAACCGGATAAAAGGACACAAGAATTCTTGTTTTAACACGTGGAAATGATCGTAGAGTCGATTTTTGGTATTCCTCTAATTAGTTTAGTATGGATTTGCTTTCCTAAGTCCTTTTTATTGAAAGTCTTTACTTAAAAGGGTAGAATATCTTTTTAGAGTATCCCCTTATTTCTGAAGTTGAGGTTTTGTTATTAACGAGATAAAATCCTTTATTAAGCGATTGAATAAACCTAGAAAAAGGCAAATGAAAAGCGGTACTTAAACTGAAGCTTTTCCTTGGCAAATCCTAGGTATAGATAGACTGTTTCATTTAGTGGACACTGGAAAAGTTTTCATTTGTACGAGTAGGAGCAGGTCAAGGCAAAGCACTAAAATAAGGGAGTAAACCAAATTACCCTTTACGGTCTTAGATCTAGTAAGAAAAAGGTAGCTAAGGTGATTCTATCATTTTTGTTCCTTAGGCTTTTTCTTTTAGAGGTTTAACTAGAAAGGAAATTGATAAGTTAAGTCTGCTAACTATAAGATAAGATATGAATAAAGTATAGCTATAAAAAAGTTAGGAATGAAAAGTTAAAGTAAGTGGGGCTCTTGTAGTATATGCCTCGTGATTTGAACCTTCCCCCTTGTCTTAGATAGCTATGCAAAGTCTTTTTAGGGTTGTCCATTGCCTTTCTAATAAAAGAAAGTGTAGATGTTGTTTATAGAGGGTCTAAGAAATGAAAGAGCAGTTTGACTTAGGAAGCTTACAGGTTATAAGAAAGCGGGTGTAGGAGGATACAGAAGAGTTGCTTGTTCCTTTGTTTACAGGGGTTTCTATTCCGGATAGTAATGAGCTTCGTTGTCCCTTGCTTTTCCTATTCAAATTCTGGGGTATTGGAACCCTGGTATATAAATAAAAACAAAAGAAGGGGAGATAGATTTCGTCAGTCTTATATTAGCCTTACCTCTGGTATTAGAACCCTTATAGCGGATGTATTTGTATTCCGTTTAAAGATGTTTAGTTAAATTACGGTAAGGACAATTATTTTAGTTTAGAGTATAGAGATAAGGGTATAGGCCGGGTTTCCCTCTTGTTAATTAAAGTCTTCCCTAACCCCACTTGATTTTCTACCCTTTTTTACTCACTTCTAGTAAACTACAGTTTTATCAAGGACTCCTGAGTACCTCAACTAAATGGGGGCCTCACTTACTTATTTGTCTTACTACTTCAAAAGAGCCTATAACCCCAGACTTTCCCCCATTTCATTAACAAATTCCTTTAACTTCGTTACCTTGTGACTGACTACTTACATATACTCAGACCCTATCCAGTTAAGCTAACCTCTCAATACTTGAGGTGCGACAGCCCTTATTTCTTGTCAATCCCCACCCAACCAGCTATACGAATCGCCTTATAACCTGGATCAGGAAGGCAAAGCCTATACTTTAACGGAAAATTCAAGAACAAAGGGTACTCATTCTTCTATTTTTTCAGTAAATACTTTCAAAAAAGGCTAAACCTATAAGGTATACAGATTAAACCAAGGGAAACTGGCTAGCCTGAAATTCCTATATATATCTGAAAAGTAGGCTTTAACTTAAGTTCGTTTGTTCCTTAACAGCCTTATGCTAGTAAAACTCGAAACCCTGAGTTCTCTATACTCCCCAAGCGTCCTTAACCCGAATACAGAAATACATGAGTTCAAGGCCCTTCTTCTTGACTTCTTTGTTACTCTCTATCGAAGGTAGCCTACTTATAGAAATTTCCCGTACTTTTTGTACCTAACTGAGTCTTTGTCTTGAGGGCTATACCTTTCTTTTAACCCGTACTTGTAGCTACTCTATTTACTACTTTTTTAGAAGTTATAGGTTTTGGTATTCTATTGGGTAGAGGGATTTCTGTACTACTAAGTTTTTTTCCTCTGTAGAGTAGGAGCTTTAATAATAGGAGAATAATAGAGGAATAAGAAGAGAGTAGGAGATAATAGTACAGGAGAAGGGATTTTCTTCTCTGGCTTAATGTAGCCATCTGTAGCTATTGTAGTTATTATAGTTGCAGTTACTGTACGGGATATTGTATATAGGGAAAGAAGAAAGTAGAGTATCTTATTTTAGAGATAATACTTAGTCTTAGTTTAGTATAGATAGTAGTAATAAAATAAAAAAAGATCTTCCTCCTCACTACTCAGAGAGCTCGGGAAAATGAAGTGTATTCTCTAAAAGGGCAGCCTCTGAAATATTATAGCTAAACTGAAATAAGTAACGAAACCTGTAATTAACACCAAACCCTTCTTTTTGATCCAATTCGGATATAAAGTATAAAAAAATAACAAAGCTTTTTCAGAAGAGCCTCTTTATAAAAGGGAGTCCCTATTAATTCATAACAGAAATCTGGACGGAGTCTACTCCAGTTCGACGTATTCACTTCATGGGGTATCGGACTAGAACTCCTGTATTATACCTGTATTCCATAGCGGGCTGTACTCTGCCTAAAATCCAATGAAAGGGAGCAAGTTACAAGGCAAGATTTGTCTTGGGTAATTGCCTATTACTTCGATTTCCTACTGTACAAAACCCCCTATCCTGTCAGTTTTCGAGGGGGGGCTCACAAGGAAAAGGGCCTACTTTCCTGCCCCTAATCTCTAAAAAAGTAAATAAGGAAAACCAGGTAAAAATCTACTACAAAGTTCTCATTAACCCCGTTTCTTTAATAAAGTAACTCTTTACTTATTTGGATTGGTTTCCCAAGTCAAATCCTTAAGTAAGGGGTAAGAAAAACTTGTTTGCTTTTATATAATAATATAATACAGAGTTTGTTTTGTAAGGGGGTTCCTTGTTTCTTTTGAAGCGAAGTTCAATTTCTAATAAAGTGGGTTTCCTCATAGATTATAGCTCTAGAATTATCCAAGTTAATAAAAAAATCCCTATAAGGTATAAGTCCGAAAAGCTATAGCTACTACTTTCTTTGTCAAAGGGAACCCGGAAAGGTTATTACTTAAAACCGGTTATTGAGCTAGTCTAGAGCCCTAAATAAGCTATCAGCCAGTAAAGTGATTGAGTACATTTTTAGCCTCTGAGTTTTCCTTTAACTTAAATGTCAAAATTGTCAGGGACCTTTTGTATATTTATAAAGGATGAGTTAACCGCCTCCTAGCATAAATCATATCAAGCTAACGGAACACCCAATACTCCTGTCTTATAAGAAACATACTTAGAAAATTCTTAATTTACTGTTATACCAATTATCTTTTTCACAGGAGTCCCTTAGACAGAGTAAAAAAGAGGCATCCATTTCGAAAAGAAGACCCCCTTTTCTTTTTCCGTGGCTACCATACATATAAAGAGATAAAGAGAAGAAAGCAAGATCCTGGCACACCGGGCCTCTAAACTTATTACCCAAAAAAGGGAATACTTACAAGAGCATTTTCTAAGTTTTATAATCTTAAATTCTACTGAAAAGAGGTAGAAAGAACTTATAATGAGAAATTTAACATCCTCCAAGGTATCTACTCATTCCCAGCCCTATTATACTAAACAAACAAGGGTATAAAACCCACAAAATCTAAATAAAGAAAGCTCAGCAAAGCCTGATTAGTCAAAACCCTAACAAGGCCTTCTATAAAAACAAACCGAAATACCGACAACCCAGTTACACTTTTCCGAATTATCTAATATTCGTATTACATGAACTCCTATTGAATGGAAGAGGAACCTACAATTCAAACAAATCAAGGCTGTCTAGTAAATTAAGATTAATGGAAAGTGCTTCCCCATATTTTTGTAGCATATTAGTTCAAAAAAAAAAAGAAAGAATTTTTAGGTTTGCCCTTTACCATAACAGAAATAGGTAGAAATAAAAGTATACAAAATAGAATCAGGGGTTCTCTAACATTTCTCAGTTTTCTGGTACTCCTAAGTATCCTGAGAAACAGAGACAATTATATAATTAATATAGAGAAAGAAAATGAATAGTTTAGTGGGTCTCTCTCCTATTAGGAATTGGGCACTCTTATATAGAAAATCCCAGTCTTATCTTAGGAGTCTTCTTCCTGTTGTTTAAAGTATTCCGGCTTTTCGAGTTATAGCATATAACGAACGACAACACTTCCAGATTTGCTTTTTAAGAGGGGCTAACCTGGTGAGGTTTCCTTAGCGTCGAGTAAAGTATAAAAATATATCAACACGGAATATTAAAAGTATACTTCGTAGTTCTGAAATTATACATGCGCTTCTTGTTTATATAATACGGATAAGTCCAAAGCTATAACACCCCTCTTTAGTTATTGACTTCTAAAAAGGAAGTCGTATTCGCAAGCAGTAGAGATTTTTCCTCCTATAATATTTACAGAGTACCCATTTCCATCAGTTTTGTTTGTATTTTTTCGTAAGCACGAAGACCCCTTTGATTTGACAGCAAGTCCTACAAAAAAGAAAACCAAATTCTAATTCGTCTATTATTTTGTACCACTCCCAAAAAGGAATAAAAAGTCTCTTATACGCCAGTTAATGCTCAACGGAGTTACCGGTTCCTTAAAAGGACTTATTTAGCATATCCTGCCCTGAAAAATAACTAAATATTATGTTATCCTATTGGGGCCCGCTTCTACTAAGGAGCTTCCTGTTCCGAAAGTAAAGTATAGAAACCTTAGAACCTTATATAGAATCCTTGCCTGAAATTTAAAGTACGGATACAAACAAAAGAAAGTGCCGTAATCTAATGCAATTGGTTAATTCTTTGACTAAAATTATTTTGACTTTACGTATGTCCTTTAAGTAAGGTATGGAAGAAACTTAATGGTATATAAAAAGAGACTTCTCCGTTTATCTTAGGTTTATATTAGAGTCTTTTCAAGTGCGTATTAGGGATATCTTTATTGGTAATTACGGGATAGTAGATATCTATGTAAGTCTAAAAATGTCGTGCGGAAAAACATGAGCTCATATCCATAGCGGAAATTTTAGGTTAACACTTTATAAATGGAATGAGGGGAGCCTACGACTTTGTTAAACGCGGTAGATTTCTTGTTATGGTCCCAACCCTAAGTAGAACTGAGTAGCATTTGGACCTCGTAGAAGAAGACTAGAATGCGTACCCAGTAAAAACAAAGTTGTAGATAAGGAAATAGACTAAGTTTAGAAAGCTTTCCCAGGATATATAATACCAAATAATCATAGAATAATCAGGAATTTCACAGTAACACAAATCCAGGAAAAGATTCTATAAACCCTCTTAAGTATCACTATATATAATCTTTCCTTTTGGCATAGAATTTCCTTACACAAGAAATCTCCACGACTAAACAAGGCACTCTTTTTCTTAAGATTCTTAAGTAAGAAGGGGTAAGTCTCCTTTCGAAGATGGTAGAAAACTTATATCCTCCACTTTATTTAGTGTTATTGTATTCCCTAAAAGGGGAGACTCTTAGGCGCAGTAGGACTCGAACCTACAACCGAGCGGTACGTTTTAACCAATTAAACTATAAGCCCCGAGATACCTATGACATTCTTATAGTAACAATTAAAGAAGCCCCTTAATTACTTTTTACAACAACGGAGCCTTTATATATAAGCCAAACCCTGTTAGCCTTTTTACTCACCAATTATCTTTAATGAGGTCAGAGGCTCCTCCTAAACTAAAGTATCCCAAACTACATTCGAAAGAGGCGTACTAGCCCTACTGAGGAATCTTGAAAACTCCAATCTGTATACAATACAACCACCGAGATTTTTTTTTTAGAACGCAAGATCAAAGGTTTTTGTAAAATAAGGGTAAGTAAGATAAAGTTGCCCTTTTTTGTAATGTTAAGGTTTATAATAATCGAAGGGAAGTCAGTAATACCGGGCTTAGAAGCTACTCTTATTAGTCAGCACCTTTAGATGTCACAGAAGTTCGTATACTAAAAACTTTATATATAAAGTACTCAAGAAATACCATAGGAAAGTCCCTCATTAACTTTTCAGGTCTCTGTTTCTATACAAAAAATGACAAGTTATATAAAGCAAAAACCACAAAAAGGGTTGCTAAAGGAGCATGACTGAGGCCAGAGAGGATAATATATTACTTTACAAATTCAATGCAAATACTTATGTTAAAGTGTAAAGTCCTAAAGCTTTGAAGGTAAATGCTAAAAATCCCGTCCTACTTTTTAAAGAGTTCTTCTATTTGTAAGCAGTAAAAAAAATCCATATGGGTCAACCCCCTCTGCTAGCAGCTATTTTTTATAGGATATCCCCAGTATCGCTAAGGGTCAATCCCACTCTAAATCTAAAAACAGCGTATTAATCCAAGTATTGGGGTATTGGGTACCCCCCGGATTCTGCATTATTTTTTTTTAGTATTTACACTTGGTTCTGAATAATTTTAAGGAGTCCCCTCTAGTTCCGGGTTTTATTTATAGTAATCTAAGGTTTTAAAAGAAAGGGCTCCGGGGTCTTATTAAAAAGTTTTTGCTAAAGAGATTGTACAACTAAAAATTAGCTGGGTTTGCTTTTTAAGACCATCCTGTACTTAAAGTAACTTCCTATGGATACCCGGGTACCTTGCTGTTGAGGTATTACTATATATTTGCTTTTCTTGAATTACTATATTAGATTTACTAGAACTTATAACAAGGAATAATAACCTCTAAAAATTAAGGTTTATAAAAAGGCTCTTTATTAGATTTACTAGAACTTATAACAAGGAATAATAACCTCTAAAAATTAAGGTTTATAAAAAGGCTCTTTTCTGTATCGATAGTTTTACCACCTCTCGGGGAAATTCACGTCTCTTTAAAGCGCTTTTCTAACAAGTGTATGTCAAATAAGGTTTTTTTAGAGAAAACAAAAAGGACTCAAGATAGCTCTATAATAACAATATTTATTTCGTTACGAAAGGGGTTGAAATAGTATAAACAACAGCGAAAACCCGGGCATGACATATTTTTTTAATCCGCATAGGGGTTGCCTTGTTAGAGAAATTGACTTCTATATAAACCCCTTTTCAATTAAAGGTCTGGTATAATTTATATTACAAAGTTGGGAGCTCCTAATGCCATGCCTCCATTATTTATTAAGTTTTAAGTACGACATAGTCATTTTTAGCAGGTTCTATTAAATAAAACAAGTAGCCTTGGTTATTTTTTTGATCTTTCCAGTCTAGTACTGTGTCCGAATTGAGCTATTTCTTATTGCTCTTACCTATTAAACCTATTAAATTAATAAAGAGAGTTAAAGTTAGGAACCCAGCTAAAGTCTTATATTAGTATATTATCGCAGATAAAAGTTAAGATTGAGCCCCTTATGGACCGCTTTCTTCAATCTATAAGCAAAGGTCCCCCTGATTCGGGCGGAGTAAAACTACTCATGAGTAACTAAAATGGAATAGCCACAACTATAAAAGGGCCCTCCCTTAAGTTAATGTCTGGTAGACCCCTCCTCTTTGTAAGAGCTTTTAAGCCCTTTTCCTAAGAAAAACTTTTAACTAGAAACTTACTAGAATTACTGCTGCCCTTGTCTGTGAAGAAAGTCTTGGTGCTATTTAACCGAAAAAAAAGGAGAAATTTATCAGGAATCCGGCTTGTAACCACTAAGTAAAAGAGTCTCGTAAAAGGAAGGGTTGTTTGAAGAAAGTGTCAGCCCCTTGTTATAGGCTCTAATAACATTACGCTTTCCACAAAGTTATGTGAGTTGTACCTCTTTTTTGTATATAAAGACTTTCAATTTGATAGTTAATCCAGGCCGCTAGGGTATGCATTTTATAAAAAGGGAATCTATAAGTATAGCCCGTGAAAACTCTCTAAATTTGAAATTTCCTCTCTTTTTTGATTGATAGAACTTAAACGCTGCGAGTTTTACTGCGACAGAAAAAGCAAAAAGCACTGTTGCTATGCCGCTCCACAAGGGGGTTATATACATAGCTTTACCTTTAATAAAAAAAGAATACCTTATTGCCTTTTTGGTAGAGCCTCAAAATCCGGGGTTTGGGTTCAGTTTAATATTATCAAATTGAGATAAAGGGCTATCAATACTTACAGCAGGAAATGTTTCAACAGGAGATACTCAATTTGTTTAGGGAAAGGACATAACTTCTGAATCTTCTTAATCGTAGTATTACTGTATATAACAGAAAAGGAGTTGTTGACTGAGCGAATGTTTCCAGCTCTAATCAAACTTATTGTCGTAAAGAGCTCCTATATTTTTAAAGATCTAAACAGAAGCTACTCAAGCAGTTCTTAGGTTAGAATTCACTAAAA
Organism: Pelargonium tetragonum; assembly: GCA_036897445.1. Lineage (NCBI taxonomy): Eukaryota > Viridiplantae > Streptophyta > Magnoliopsida > Geraniales > Geraniaceae > Pelargonium > Pelargonium tetragonum. The sequence continues at coordinate 3,045 of JAYMTL010000184.1, read as the reverse complement.
ATTCATTAGGAAAAAAGGACTCCCTGTTATATCATTGCTAACTTTTTTATAGGAAATACTAAAAGAAAAGAGTGAAGATTGTGCCGACTGAAGTAAAGAGATACTAGACTGTAGGCTATGTCTTAAAAAAGTCAAAATTATTCGGTAGTTACCCACAAAAAAGAGCTCATTGAAAGCAAATAACAACCTTATAACTAGTAGGGTTCTTTTTTTGAGCACAAGGGATAATCTTGCCTGAATTTACTTGACTTTTTTGCCTAAATCAATGAAACAGCTATACCACTATTGTTATATGTTTTAGATACCTCTGACAAAGTAAAGAGTAAAGACAGGTATCTTCTTAATCAGTAAAGAACATATTCAAGGCAGTGCTAACGAATTTGTATAATTTAGCTACGAGTATCTAGTATATAGTGTAGCTTTATCGTGGATCAAAGGGGGACTCATACGTATTGGAAAATCATCCCTTTTATAAAGCTATGCAGAGAAGAGCTATAAGGGGGTAACCGGATTTCCAAAACCTTTGTTACTGGAAAACCTCGTTTTGTACTTTCAAGTTTAATGTGTAAGGTTGTAACGGATACTTAATTTGTACATTTCTGATATTACAGGAGTTTTTGGGGTTATTAAGTACCTTTGTATTTTGTTGGAATCCTCTTTTTTATTTAACCTATTTCAGTTATACTTGTAAATTTGTACTCAGTACTTCCCAATTTTCTTACTACAATATAGGCACATGGAAAAAAAAATCCTTTACCAAAATAATTCCATAGCTGTTATTCTTTTATTTGAATACTCCCTTTATGGATCAGGAGTACCTCCTAAAGATAGTCTAATAACTTTTAGTATTGTACTATAAAAAGGGTCAAAAATGTATAAGAAGGGTTAAGGCTTAGTTTTTTAGGTCGAAATCTAATATATGCCTGCTTGGGTTGTAGAACTTTTATTAAACAAAGGAGCTACTGCCGGAGTTCGTTTATAATATAAGAAGCTCTTCCCCAATCGAGACTTTCCCTTTTAATAGCTAATCGTAATAGATAGTTTGATTTTAAAGGGTTTTACTAGAGAAGCTTTAGAACCGTCCCAGATAAATAGAGCCTCCTGCCAAGCCTTGCTAAACTTCATCCTAGTTGCAACTCGCATACAAAGGGAAAAAGGGGTCCGCGAAAAGTAAGTCAACTTTACCAAAATAAGGGTAACTCGTCCAGAGGAATAGCTAAGGTCAACCCCCACAACTAATAAGGTATTCCAAAACAAACCCAGATTCTGGCACTCAAAATATAAAGGTATTTGAGTAAAGTATAACAAACTCGACATAAAACAAATAATAAAGCTTTTTCTAAAAAAGAAAATATTCTATGATTGCTGCTTTGAGGATATCTTATTCTTACAACTATAAGTTACTTATTAGGTGCGCGGGGTCCCTTTTTAGTCAAATGTAAGTCAATTTTGTAGACAACCAAGGCTTCTTGAATTACAAAATATTCGTTTATATAACTGCTTTTAGTTAGATAGCCGGGAGTCAAAGTGTATGATACTGACCTGCTTGTGTTAATTTTCCTACTTTTTGAGGTATATCACCGCGGGAACCCCCCTTTATAGAAACCTCTCTTGTTTTATACTAGGAGGAGTTTGCTTCTTTCCACTATCTATTTGAAAGATTTCCTAATCATATCTCGTTGAATTAATCAAAATCCAATTCTTTTTTAAGCTTCGTTTTATGAAAAATTATGATATATTAAGCAATTGCATTTTGGACTCAGTAGCCTTTTTGAAAAGTAATATGACTCCAAGAGCATTAAAGTATTTTAAGGAAAAGGATTTCCGATTACTCTTACCTATACGTTCTGTAGAGGAAGCTTTGGGTTTTTTGATTTATAAGTAGGGTTAAAGTAAAAGAACTTGCCTTTATAAAGAAAGCATTAACGAATTCTTTTCCTAAGAAACCTGAGCTTGTACAAGTCATAGGTTTCCTAATAATATGTGTACATTTACGGTATGAAATCTTACAAGAGCTGGTAATTCTCAACTAGCTGAATGAAATTTTTAGTAACCAAACTACTACTAATAACTAAAATTCTAAGATTAATATTAATAAGGAAAGTCTATCATTTTTTATTTAATATGTCTTTCGAAATGCTTATTTATTATCTATAAAAATTTCTTTTCTTATAGTTTTAGGTACCTTTTATTGTTTTAACTTCTATATAAATAAGAACTGCTTCTTACACGGGTAAACTCTGAATTTTCTTACATATTACTTCACTTTAACTCCTGTTAATTAGCAACTCTGCTGAAACCTGTGGGTATTCCCGTTAAACGTTGTTAAGCAAAAGCCTCTTTCTCTCATGACTTAGCACTTAGCAAGGGTAGGGCGGTACATAAATTAATTAAAAGCTTTTCTAGTCTAGGATCCTACCCTTTTCTTTCTTTATAATTAAAGTATACTTTGACTTCTCCAAAATCCAAACTAAACTAGGGTGCTCGACTACTTTCGAATAAAGAGTAATCTTTTGTTAATTTACAAGAATGAAGGACTAAAAAATAACTCAAGAGTTACCTTGACCTTGTGAGAAAAACGAATACCCTGCTAAGAGAATTTCTTCTTAATTTACTAGTGTTCATTCACGTCTAGGGGTCTAACATTTATATAGGGTATCGGAAGTTTTGAGCTTTCCAGTCCGAAAATGAAATAGAAATCTCGTTTGGAATATACTTTTTAATTAAAGAATTATTACATATAGGAGTCCAACCTTTTTGGGGTTCCTCTGAGTACCCTATAACTATAAACTATTCCATAGTTTAGGTTGTATAATATGAAGCTTCAGCTTATCTAGTTGCGAGAAAAACCCTACTAGAATTACTAGACGTGAATTGAAGTAGCAAAGCGACTGATTAGACTGAACCCGCATAAAAAAGAATCCCGCTGAGAGAAACCAAGTAACAGTACTGGTAAGATAAGAGTCCCTTGAGCAAGAAGTATAATAAGTATTTAATAAACGGGAATTCCGCAAATTCGGGTAGGATTTTATAGTCTGTGTACCT
>JAYMTL010000183.1:0-29060 GCA_036897445.1 Pelargonium tetragonum | reverse complement strand
GGACTTTTGGGAATCAGAACTTAGAGCACCGGGAGCTGCCTTGATCTCATAGTAGATCTTTCAACTAAAAAGGAAACCAAGACAATAGAACAAGAGAAGAGTTGACAAGAAACTTAGATCAGAACTTAGAACAAGAACACAGATACAGAATAGAGATTCGAACCTACGACATAAGACTGAAGGGGCCAGCGCTCTACCAAGAAGAATGAGTAAGCTAGATTTGGAAGAGATAGATCGGAGTTGGAGAGACTGAGATTCTTAATTCTCTACCAACGAAAGAGGAATGCATAATAATTGCAGATGAGATTGAGGTAATGCGTAGTATTAATTAATTTAGAAAAGAAAAAGAGGTAATGCGTAGTATTACGTGATTGACTTTCTATGCTTCTAAGAGTGGGATTCGAACCTACGACATTTGATCCATTTGACTCATGACGTAACAAACACTTCTCTAAACAATCTACCAAAGAGCTTAGAGTACTCGTCAAGGTTGGATTTCAAATACATTTATAATAAGCTATTTAGTCTCTTTGCTGTTCTACTGATTGCGTTTCAAAAGAGGGATTTCCAACATCGGGCACCCCTTAGAAAAAGAGGGACCTTACCTATATAATAGAAATTTATAATAGAAATTAGAACAAATATATAATATAGCTAAAGGATCACCAAATGGGATAAGTTAAACCAATAAAAGTGCTAAAAATGGCTATGGCTATCCTTAACTACTAAGTCTTACTAAGACCCCGCAAAGCTAATATCCTAAGCTCCCGCTCTAGAGGACTCAAAGGTAATGCGTTAGTATTATATACATCTCAAATTTTTCCATACCCATCATATAAAAAGCATTGCTTAAAGTAATCTACAATCTGCTTTCTTACACACAGGGTTTTCTCGATACTAGTTTCATAAAAAAGAAACCCCCTTTTTTCTAAAGGACCCTATAGAAGTGTTCTTAAAACTTTTTAGCTGGGAGTCCTAGACTTTTTGGGAACTGGCACCAAGACGTTAATCCTAGGCTTATAAGGAAATAGCTATATTGAGTAGGGATTGACCTGAAGACTAATACAAAGTAACTTAAGGAAGAAAGAGCATCTGCGAACTAGGAAGCCTCCTTGCAAGTGTAAATTTATAGGCCCTAATATAAAGCTCGAACCGAATTAGACTCTGCTAAACACAAGAATGGGGGAGGGGTCTTCCTTTTTGTCCTGCTCTAGATATAAGGCATTCTGGATAGTGGTTTTAAGGTTCCTGCCTATTTTACAGCCGTTAAAAAGGTCACTTCCCACGTTTCGATTGGAAAAGGCTTTTTATCCAAAAAGGTAAAATCATCCGGTACGGCAGCTCAAAAGGTTTTCCCTCTGTAAATGGTTAGAAATAGGGGCTTCAATTTGAAGCAAATGTTTGAACAGGAATTCTAGAGTCTCAACCAGAGAGGTTGTTGGCAGCGGAGTTGGCTTTTATTTACAAGCTTTCAGAAAAGTTTTAGTAAGCAAGGTTACTGGGGAGGGATCCTGAAGAGAGACAGCTGCACGACCCCTCTTTGTACTGAATTAAAGTAGATAATGAATACAAAAGTATAGGCTGGGTATTTCTAAACAAAGGGAATAAGGCGGGGGCCCTACTTATTAAGTTGAAAATGTCGTTATACAAATTACTCTTCCAAAAGGGTGGGCGAGTTTCTACTTGCGTTGCACTAAAAATGTATAAAAGGACCCCGTGACTTGGGATAAAAACTTCATCACATGAAAGCTCCTAAAGCGGAACTGAAAAGGAACTCTATAAATAAGGGGTAACTTTACAAAGGAATGACAAAAGCGCCGAGATGGGGTTTTCTATATCTCTTTTCAATTCTTGCGAAACCAAATTAAGTAATTATAGTATACTACAAAGCTGTTCCTTACCTCTAGATCCTATTTCCCTAAAAATTTTGGGTCAAAAGAAGGAGTAGAGGAAATACATTATCAAATAAAACATTTTTATCTTAGCAATTCAGTACGGATTTCTAAAGGCAAGGTATATCTACTTTAAAGGGGCCTCTGTGCTCCTGTATATAATTTGTTAAGCCTCTTTACCGTTTTAATGTTTTAGATACAAAAGTGGGACTTTAATCTTTCTAATTCTAAATTAAAGGTAAGACAATAGTTCAAGGTTCTTTTTCTTCGGACTTCGTTTCGAGTTTTAAGCTAGGCATATTCTAAAGCTTGATAAGTCATAATGCCTATTAGAACTTCTACTCTTTCTTTTGTTCAAGTTGATCTGTAAGCATAGAAAAGAAAAGGACTTTCATATATACTGCCCATTTTATAGCTGCTTCTCATAAAAAGCTTTACCCTTAAAAGTCTTTCCAGTGCTTGTAAATTTCTGCTATGACCAGGTCTACCAACGACTTCCTTCTAAATCAGTTCTGAACTTTAATTGGCTTTATAAATTGCAAGTGAAATATAGGGAAATCCCGAGGTGTAAAATCCAGTGTTTACAAAACAAAAGGAAGTACTCCTTATTTTTTCAGGCCCAGTTAAAAGAAGGAGCTTTTTATTTTATGAGGTTAAGTTAGAATAATATAAACACTGGAAACTCTAGAGGGCTTGAGATTGCACTTTTCTTAATTCAAGGACAAGATTTTCCGAGAAATAGGAAACAAGTTTCAAAAAACTATAGTTGAAAACTATACTTGAAAAGGAATCCGCGGCACGAAAAAAGGGGTTCTAAAGCGGATGGCATAAAAATTTCTTTGGTTTAGTAATGAAGCTGAAATAAACCGAATTATTCTGAAGAATACCTTGTTATGTTTATATTATTTCCATTCCTAGATCTAGATAAAAGGGTAAGCTTCAATGAGGGAGAAAGCCTTTATTAAGGGATCCCTTTCCTTCAACTAAACATATTTAAGGCCCTCGAGGAAGCTGTATAAAAACTCCAGATTACTTCGTATACACAAATCCGGGTAAGGGAACCTTACAAAGAAATATGTATTTAATATTAGTTTTTTAAAAGGCCTTTCGTTATCTCTTGTGAGTGAGGTACTTATAATTTAGGTATTAGTATTTAAAGTCGCCCCTTTTTACCACTAGGTGTTAGTTACTTAAATTATTATACTCTCTGCTTATAGTTCTCGGGAGCCCCCTAAAGGAATTTTAGTAGGAATAGCGAGGTCATTTTTATAGGTTTTTTATATCTTAATTAATCTTTATGAAGTCAATGAGAACGTTCAATTTCTTTGATTTTTCATATAAAATTTTGCCCCTTGAACTTTGCTAAAAGCTTTGTATTGTAGCTTAAACAACCTTTCAGCAATTCCTCGTAAATAGCTTATCATTATACTATATAAAATAGAAAAAAGCAAACTAAGTAAATATTAAATTATCATACTCCAGGTGTAAGCTAAAGCGCAGAATTTAAGTGGAAATAACTTAGAATTAATTCACTTTTTACGGGGCTCCTTTATATTTTTTCCTAGATTTATACATGATTTTATAGTTCCTTATAATAAATAAGATTTAGTAAAACCTTCTTTATTAGGAAAACACTCAGAGGTTTTTTTAGAGCATTAAGTCTTTTTGCTGGTGTATCTAAAGGGCGTTTAGCAATTTTGTAAATTTAAGGTACCTTTAAGTATTATAAAGTTTATGGGAACTTTCTAGAGTTGTATATGCATTTAAAAAGCTATACTATAATTTTTGCAGTCAAAATCATGGTAAGTACTTAATTTGGGCAAACCGTACTCTTTCTCAAATCAAAACCTGTAGTATGTAAACTTGGTCTGAATTAGAACAAGAGAAAATGATAAGACTTTATGCTAAGCACCAGGCTATTTTGGATTTACAAAAGATAAAAATTTGTACCTGATATCCCTATTACGAAAAGGAAGCGGATAAACCCAGTATAACTGCAATCACTTTTTAAAAAGACTGGAAAGTTAGTAAGCTTTCTCGGCAATAACATGACTATTTCTTTATTTGAGGCTATTTGCTATATCTACTTTTAAGTAATTTGAGATGTAAGGGTTGTTACATGCAAGGCTAGACTTCTTATATTCCTTGGTTAGAGTATCACTCCCCAAGTGGCATTAGCCAAAAAGTTTTCTATGAGTTCTGACAATAAGTTATAAGGTATATATGATATAGATACATATAATAAAAGATAGTATATCCTGAATATATGTATATAGCTTTGAGTTCGCCACTTGCTATTAAGAGCAAAGAAAGGCAAGCAATAAATTCCTGAAATTCTTTGCTGTTCATAAAAATTGATCCTAACCTGGTAATCTCTTGATTAAATTAACGACTAAGTGCTCCACCAAGACAAACTACCTCGAAATGGATATCCCTAACATTTCCAGAATTGAACAGTTCAGGGACTTAATACCTCTTCTTATAGTCCTACTTTTACTCCAGCTGCGTACCGCAAGGCCTGGCACTCCTTCGATTCTAACTTCCAGAATCATGTATATTTCTATATTACTGGCTAAAATTATTTAATAATAAAGTGTGATAAGAATTAAACCGTGGTAATATAGCAGGGAGTGCTAGAAGAAAGGTAATATACTTAGCTACTAAGGGAGATAAAGCTAGGGCATCAAATGGTAGTAAATTGACAATCCTAAAAAGTGTCAAAAGCGGCCCTGTCTAGTAAAATGTCTTTCCTTTTCATATGAATATTATTAAATTAAAGACTCAAACAAGAAATCCTAAATTATATTATGTATCGTGTACGCTTCTAGTCCGCTAATTCTGAATATATTAAGTTAAGCCCTACTAAACTGCTCTAAATAAAGCATTGTTTAATTAATATCTATTCTATAGTGAATCTATAGTGAATGCATTTATTAAAAATTTTGTCTAACTTCGGTAATAGTACCAAAACAGGGGTTCATCTTTCCTTAATACTTTCTTTAAAGTTTATCTGGTACAAGACACAAGGGTCAGTAAAAATATAATGAAGAGGGATATTCGCTTTAATTGAGAACCAAAAGCTTTGGCGTGTATTATATCTAGTGTCCGGTATTTGTAATTATTTGTTTAATAGCATACACATTAAAATTATATAAACCTACCAACTTGAAAACTTAATTGATTACATTATCTGCGGATCGTAACAGCAACTACTCTGGGAAATAAACTTATTCCCAACTTCTTATAGTGATTGGAAGAAATTCCTTATATCTGAAACCCTTGACAGAGAGCTAATAATATAGGTATCCTATATTCATGATTCATGTAAATAATAACTCCTATGTATACAAAGAAATTATAGCTTAGATTTAGTCAAGTGCGTATTAAATTTGGGGAAGCAACGTTAACAAGGAAATAAGGAGGACTTTTTAAGTATTTTATGGGTCTTTATTTAACTTCTAAAAAAAAATGAATTGTACCGAAGTATTAAGAAAATCCTTTCCTAACCTAAAGCGAGAGCTAAGAGCCTTTTTGAAGGATTTCATTATTTATAACACCCCGTTTTACTTTATATATCTATTTCCCAACTCTAGGGGCTGTGCCTAGTCTAAAAAGCTCTTAGTTAACTCTACTTCCTGTTTATTGATTTTACTACAATATAAAGAAAGAAAACTTTAAAAAGCCTAACATAACTCAATCTATCTAGGAATTTTTATGCTTTGAGAAGAAGTTGTACTTTATATCTTTTATCTTAGGTCCTTTAGTTTAAGTCTTAGCTATGGGCGCCTAACCGCGGGGGTAATTTAGACTTGTGAACTAGGCCCTTATAAAATTTTTAGTTTCTTCGGTAAATTTCTGCCTAATTAAAAAAATCTATAACTGACAATTCATTTGAATAGTATTTTCGTGGGAAACCGAGTTATAAAGCGCGCCCCTTTTAGAAATCAGAATTGCTTATTAAATAGAAAAAAAGAAATATACTGGTGAATAGGATAAGGGCTTCTACCTACTTTCAGAATAAGGCCTAGGCGACTGACATGCAAAGCACAATGAAGTAAAAGAAATATCCAAGGGTTCAAGTGCAGTCATATAAAGCTAATCTAAAATTTCTCTTTTTATTCGGATAAAAAGTGAGATTCAAGGCACAGAATAAGGGTTTCTGCCAGAAAGCAGAAAGTTTAAACTCTCAACGAATTTCCTAGCGTCGCAGTAAAGCGATTTCGCCAAATTTATGGAGGAGTCCTTTTATAAGGTTTTTAGGAGAACAAAAAATTTACCAGGTCATTGTATTTGCTAGTATAATAACTTAAATTCAAGATATCTTTGACTTTGAATAAAGGGTTCCAGGTTTTGCTTGTATTTCTATACTCTCGATTTCTGCTTTTATTTGATAAGAGGGGAGCCCGTTTTTTATATCTATATAGTAGAAGGAGCTTTCGCCTTCTGTTAGTATGAGTCAATTACGAGTACTTCTATAGTAGAGAGTCAAAACTCAATAAAGCGGGACTAGTCTAAACGAATCCTTTGCTTTTTCTTATTCACTATTCGTATAAACTATTCTATAAAGAAAGTCTAGCTGGGTGGTATATGACTGAGGGGTCCTGCTAATAAATAATTCATGGAATTTCTAGTATCCAGACTCTAAATATAGATGTGAGAAATTTTATCTTTTTGTGCTATTCCTTTAGGTAGATACGAAAGCACTGGGATACCTGTACTGGAAGGCCTGAGCCTGGTTTTATGATTAGGAAAGGCCCAACTCTTTTTTATTGCAGAGAGTCGTCTTAGGAGGGGTCTCCTGCCTAAGGAAGGGGGTACCAAAAGTCTTGAGGATCCGTTAGCATATTAACTCAAAGGCTTTACTGTGTCTTTTTTCTACCAGAAGATTCTAGGAGTTTCCAAGGCAATTTATAAATTAGGAGTCTTTTCCTCTGTGCAGTAATACAATGTTTAAAGCTTTTAGGCATGTCTTTTTAGATTTCAATAGGAAGTTTCCTAGAGCAGCGGGTAAATGCAGTATCAGTAAGAACAAAAAAATTTTTACGAGCTAAAGCGATGTTCTTTACAAATTAATGGTTAAGCTAGAAAGTCTTTACCTTCTCCTGGTAGTAGTGTCTTATCTCATTAATTCTAAAAAAAAAGTATTGAATTCTGGGTTTTTAGAGAGATTTGGAGTATAAAACTCGGGATAGTCCTTTTCCTATTCGTAATTTTTGTTACTTTTGGCGCTTTAGGCTTATAAAAAAAGGAAACCTCTGCATACAAAGTAAATAAAAGCAAGGGTTCTTTATCTAGTAAAATGAAAAACAAATCCGAGTGCTTTTTTGTAGACACAAAGGGGTATTCTATTTTTATTTCTTGTAACTTAACAATAATGGAAGTTTACTAGCTAGTGCCTTTCAAAATGAGTTTTAAAAACCCCTTTGAGAACAGTAAAGCAGGCACCGGGCGGAATAATTTAGGAATAAGGCCTTTCTTTTCTTATAGGTTGCGCGGAAATGGTAACGGCATTACAGATACGCGTGTATTCTCTGAAACATGTAGTGACTTTCTCGAAAAAACAAGCCATCATTAATTGAACAGAACGCTTATTTCCTAAGTATGACGGGGGATCCCTTGTGCTACAACAGTACAGCGCACTTTCTGTTACCAAGTTCCTACTCTCATTTACTTGCTTATAAAAAGTTTAAGATACTTAGACGTGGGTTTTTTATAGGTAATGCGCTATAACCCGAGTTAGGAACTTTTGCTATACGATTCCACCTTTCACACTTTCCGTTTCTATTTTCTTTTTACCCCCTTTGTGTCGGGAAGTTTTGGCTATATTAAGGACTAGGTCTACGCAGTTTTATAAATATTATGATAATACCTTGGTACTTATATAAAAAAGTTTTTGTTTCCCTTTAGTTTAACAAGGGAGTTTTTGAACACGGATACGCATAAGATTTTTAGGCTCCTTTAGTTCCAATGCTGTATCCCGTTTTGAGTCACAGCTGCCACTGACTTTATCTATTACTTATAAAGCAGGACTTCCCTTACTTTTCGTTGTTATATTTACTCCCTCTTACCTTATTTAATTATACTTGTAAGAGCTCCTCATAGCGTTTATACGTTAAAAAGAGACTCCGAGTGAGCCTAATTCGAAAAGAGTGCCCTTTTCTTGGGTGCCCCCCTCTTTTTCTATATAGGAACGATCTATTCCTATAGGAAGTACGTCAACGGATCTAAGAGTTTAGAGGTCCTTTAGTGGTGTGAGATGCATTAGTAATATAAAAACGTTGTAATAAAAAGTTAAGTTTTAGGCCGATTTCTCTACGACAATAAAGAATTTAGCATATGTAATTCCCTTTTACTTACGGAACCTCCCCTCTATGAGAAAGCATTCTCTAATCTTTCTAAAAGCAATGTCCCATATTGGATCCGAGGATGAGGAACTAAACGACAAGACAACAAATAGAAAAGACTTAAAAAAATATAAGTGATATTATCCCACTTTTACTTGCGGGAACCCCTTACTTAGAATTAGCTTTTAGCTTCGATGTAGCAAAACTGGGAGCTTTGCTAAGGGATACAAGTGCCTGTATAGACTCTCCTGTACTTTAATGGAATTTCTTGTTGCTTCAACGATTTCTCTTTTTCTTAGTAATAACTCTGTAATTCTATTATAATAGTAAGCCTTCTTTTTTAGTACTATTCAAAACCTAACCTTTCAGGATAATCTTTATACTAAAGGAAACTACTAACTCCGTGTTAATGCTCTAGCTTTTCTATTATATATTACTACAAGGGGAATCCGTCAGCCCTCTATTTATTACTTATCTAGGCTCTAAGAAAAACTAAGGTCTAATGTGGCCGGCTAATTTCACCCTCGATACCTCTTAAATCCACCCTATTTTAACTAGGAACTCAGCTAATAGTATTACAGAGCCTTATCTTTTCTAGCCTTCCCTTTATATACAATATAAATTCTTCTAAAAATTCTGTTAATACAAGGATACTCCACTTTCGGTGGTAAAGGTTCAAAACTATATCTATCAGCAAATACAGCAGCTATTCTTTAAATTATCTTTCAATTAAAAAGGAGTTCCTATAATAAAAAGACTTTTAAACTAGCTGGAGTTTTAATTAAAAAAATAAGAATAGAAAAGATTTGAAAATTCAAAGCAGGGAAACCAAAGGATTTCTCATTTAACAAACTTATCCTTGAAAGTCTACACCATTAGACAAAGATTTGAGGGGATTCTTGTGCTATACAATTATTGAAACACGGATATTACTACATTTCGATCGAGGAACTTTATAAAGAAACCCTTGCTACTTACACAGTTATGCCATATGGACAATAAAGACAGGCCTAGCACACTCATTCCGGGTTATTAAACTCTTACTTTATAGAATCAAATCTTTAGCTCTTTTTCCTAAGCAAGTCAAATCCCTATTCAATCGAAACTAAGACAACCCAAAAGAAGTGCCAGTGTAAAAGAAAGAGAGTCTATATACTGCCTGCGGTAACTTACCCCTTTTATTAAATAAATCTAGCTTGGTTTTTATCCCCTGTTATTCTATATTTATAGGACTTATTCTTTTTTAGAAGCCGGCGTTTTATCCCAAGTTAGAAATTCAATTGTCAGGAACTCCTTAGTAACAAATCTTAGCCCTAAAAGGAAAAAGAAGTCCGTCAGTCTACCCCACAAGTAAAGGAAACCCGCCGTAACATATTCACGTATACTATTGTACTTCAATTTTATGAGGCCCCATAAAGATCTCATGCGGACCTTGGACAAAACCTAATCGAATTATATACTTCTCTGTACTCCAAAAGAGTTTAGTATACAAGTCTTTCTACAGAAGCCTCTACAGCCTATAAGAATCTCTGGAACTAGACCCGCCTTCTATTTAGAATTTTCTTGAGTGGAGGAAACGATCGATTACTTTGTTTTAACTCTTTGGGCATTCGCACGGATTACTAGCGTTCTACCTTTTATTCAAGTAACTGCAATTCTCAAGAAGAAGACTTCTTTTAAAAAAACAGGAGTCATTAGGATTCAAAGGGATCTTGGAGTTATGTTATTACGAGACTTCTCGCTTCAGGAATTGACAAGCAAGATTAGTTTTTGTAGTTGAAGTATTCCACAAGCAGTTATACTAGTAAAGGGTTCCTAATTTATCCTAGTACTTTCTGCAGTCAAAATCGCGGGGCTCCTCGTGGGTAGGGCGGTGTTTTAGGTATCTTTTTATTAAAAATTTTTAGACAAATCTCTTTTTACCATTATACTGTTTAAACCCTAAACTTTCTAGGGAAATTTTAATTAAAGGGGGCCCTCTAAAGTGTATTTACTACAAGAGTCATTTAAAACTTAACTCTGAGTAACCTGGAAGATGCCCCTAACTCACAAGTATAAGACGCGCCCTAGAAAAAACGAGCTGCGGGGATCCTACTGGACACACCTCCTATAATATAAAATATAAACAACCCGGTTTCCTTTTAACTTAAGGAAGAGACCTCTTAAAAGCAAGACTTTTTCACAAGATGACTCACTATTCTAAAATCGCAATTTCATGAGTTCGCTTGGCTACACTTTTATTTTATATGAGTCACTTTTTCCTGTATGCAACTTTTCGGGAATGAGTATCAATTCTCAAGTCCCTACTTTTTGTAAACGGGATATAATACAGTTGGTAGAGTAGTTAAATAGACTGACTCTTTAAGCCCCTCGAGGATTTACTCTTAGACTCTGTTTCCTCCCCAAGACATATTCTATTTATTCGGAACTTGTAATAAGATAATAATCATCGATGCTTACAAAAAGCTTGTTTCTAATTCGTTAATATCAGTATATTTTTCTTTCAGGGGTATCCCTTGGTTAATACTAACTTATTTACTTTACTAGCTGGATTTATAGCTTTGCCAAACACCTTATAGACAAGACCCTTATTTTAGTCTTTACAATAGAAAATGACTCGACTAATTATAAGAGTTATTAAAGCGTAGGAGAATATAGAGCTATGGGACTTCTTGTATAACTTTATGGATCTTTTTTAGGTATTCCTTAAATTCTAGAACCTTATAAGATTTGAACCCAATGGACTTTTAACACGCAAGAGCCTTTTTAACCTAGGGATTTCTTGCTCGAAATTTTGTTATACAAAAATGAAAGGACGCTGCAATTTCTATAACATGATGTTGAAGAAAAATCAGTACTTTTCGTCATTGAGGTACTCAAAGCTTAAGAAATACAAGTAGTCCCTATATTCTGGGTTTCGGTTTTATACTTTGGGTGGAATATTAGGGAACTTTAAACTTAGTTATTTTCGCTAGATAGTAAGAAGTTTATAGCTTTAGCCTGGCACTTGATTTTAGAGTCTTTTCCTTTCGCAAGGTAAAATCTTAACCTGCATATGAGAATTAGAGGAGTAGGAAAACAAAACTTAAAAGAGACATGTACTGGGCTAAAATTTTTAGTTTTAAAATGAATTGTAAAATAGAATTGGGTCTGCCTTAAATACATTTATAAGAGCTTAAAGCTGCGCTTTGCTAGGGTTTTTTCTAATTTTTACTAATGAATGTAAAATCTAGCAGCAAATTAGACAAGGGTACATACTTCACAAGTTACATATTTATTTATGGGCAACACTACCTATTTGAGAGCTAAAAAACAAGAATAACAAGGGTTCGAATCCTATATTGTCTTGTTCGGCGTGCGCAGGCTGCTCCTTCTCAAATAGAAACCCACGAAAAAGGGGCTTATGTATAACCCTAAGCTTTCTCGGTAACATAATAATTAAAGTTTGTCTATCTTTCTGTTCAAGAATACAAAACTGAGGTTTTTAAGCCATTTTATTGCTAAATTTCCACAAAGTCACTTACGGATTTGCTTGGGTATGGACACCAAATTTCAAATAGTTTAATAAAAGAAATAAGGGTCCCTAGAGGGTTTTTCTATGAACGGGGGCTCATACCCTTTCAGGAATTCATTATACCAGTGAAATATTAAAAATCTAAGTTTTACAGTTACTTTTTTAGGGAGGTAAAAGAAAGATAGAATCCACACAGGCATTTCTAGCTTCTCGTACAAGTTAAGTACAACTGGCTAGGAAAAGTTTACTTTTGTTAGTTTATTTTATATAGGGGTTTCAAGGATAAGAAAAAGAGAAACCATCTGATTTCCACTTGACTTCTTCTTTTCGAGGTGAGTCATAAATGCAATTCCAAGAACTAAAATAGTAAGGGAGTGCTAGCCAGAAAGCTTTCATGAAATTTCTAATTGAGTGAAAGTGATCCTTTTGTCAAATTTAAGTATGCTTTTCTCTATCTAGGAGTTGCCAATTCCTGATTCCTGTAGGAGAGAGCTTGGTGTGTAAATTCTGGGCTATCGGTCAAAGTGGAATACTTTATACATAGGAGTGGAAGCATAAAATTATCCGTTCTTTTCTTTAAAAATTGAGTCGTTAATAATTACAAATAAGTAAAAGGGGACCCCTAGAAAAGAAATTTCAATATTTAAATCGACCCCCAACATGGGACTCTCCTCTGTGTCGGGTATTCCTGTATTAGGGTAAGTTGCTTAGACGCATTACGGTAGTAAAATAATATAGCATGTGTTTCACCAAGGTGGGAGAGACTCCTGTAAGAGTTTATAAAGGAGCCCGAGCTTTCCTCTATTTTTATTGCATATAGCATATAATATAAATAGAGAAAAAAGTTTAATAATATTCTGGTCTTTTATAGTTCGCAAAAATCTTAGGTTTTCTACGACTTTTGAGATATATAGGAAATCCGGTAGGTCCGGAAAAGACTCAATCTCTGGATAATGTGAGATGCAGAGTTTCGTTCAAAAGGGGCTCCTAACTAAATTTTTCTAAGTAGAAAGTGTAAATATTACGGAGTTCTTATTCAGTAAAAAAGCGCACACAAAGGTTAAGAGAGTTTACTCTCTTAACGGGGCCCTATAATGAGCAACCATAGAACTTCTCGGCTTAATTAGCAAGACCTGGGACTGCCCGTACAGTAACTTTGTACTCATCAATCCCCCAAAAACAAAAAAGTAAGAGTAGCCTTATAAAGATAAAAAAGCTTCTTTTTTGTGTTACTTGACTATATTAATTAAAATCTTCCGGGAGAGTCCTCAAAAATGAGAGAAAGATACTCCGGAGCCCCTTTGAGATTTTTTTCCATATCCTTTATTAAAATTAAAGAGTATAACTAAGACAGATGTACTCTATAAACAAAAATCAACTTACCAGATGAGAGTGGGCACCCTTAGGTTCAGTATAAGGCGAAAAATAGAAAGACTTAGATAGGAATCCTATAAACACAGCCCCCTACCTGTTTGCTAGCTCTTTATTACTCAAAACTATAAAAAGGGAATTCCCTTTAAAAAAGTAGTAGTTTTGAGGGGTCCCAGCCAAAGCTCCTGTTCCTAGATTTTTGTTTTGGGGGAGTAAGATCCGCCGGGTATAACCTTCTTTTTATGATACTGAGTGTGCAATTAATCCTTATTTCAAGTTCACCAAACATTCACAAGAAGGCTAACTATAAAGGCCCGGGTGAAGAAAACTAAGTATTACACATCGGGGCTGTAAAAATTCCACCATTGTTTTATTGATTCTGCTACGAGCTGAACCTGAGGAATAAAGATAGTATGACTTTTAAATTAAGAATTAAGTAAGTTCCGACAAAAGTGAATGTATATGCCAAGATATTAAGATTTTCTGACTGAAATACTTAATAAGTGAATAGAGGTCTGCTCTTTTGATATCTTCTTTTCTTTCTAATAAAACTTTGGATTCTGAGCTAAGCCTTACCATATAGCATATAGATAGAGATAGGAAATTTCTTAATATTCGGGTTCAAAGCCCAGGTAGTAAGCTCCCATGAGTAAAAGTATAAGAATCTCTTAGAATTTAAGAATTTAATACAGATTATGCTTTTTCGCAATTCCTTTTATTATGGCTTTGCCTTGGTTCAAATGGGTGCTCTTGATGAACTCTTAACTGTGTCTGATTAGCCCGATTCTAGCTTCTATATTTTTTTTGGAGTTGTATATATAAAGGACTCTTTTTTGTACTATAGAAAAATCCTCTTACCTTAGTTTACTGCAAGGAACTTTTCTTATACGAATTAGAGCAACTAAATATATACTAGAGTAAAGCTTGAATTTCATTCATAGGGGAATCCACAAGACTAGGGCGAAAAAAGGGGCGGAACTTTCTCTTTAGTTATTAGTTAATAGTAAGGTATCCTTATACTTAATATATGTAAGACTGAGTAAAAGTTTTCGGCCTAGATATGAATATTACTTAAAAAAGAAACTAAACCAAAAGTGTTTCCTTCTTAGGATATTCCAATAAAAATGTCGTTCATTTAAACTCTTTGTAAAAGCTGCACTTTGAGAGGCAGTACTAGTTTAACCTGCCTGTACTAAACTACTACATATCTAAGCTCTATAACTTACTTTAGGGGAATACTCTACCTACAAAGGAACTGAAATGAAATAGGAAAGCGTACCCAATACTAATACTGCAGTTCATTTTATGCTTATTTTAGGGTTTCCGAGTCAAGTGGTAAACAAGTAGATAATCTTAAGAAAGGGGTTCCCCGTGGTTTTACAGTTTACAGATAAAGTACCAGCACTGCTTTGTAAGCGGTAAGAAACTTAACATTTTTAAAGCTTCCCTAAATTTCATATTTATCTTATGCAATCAACTAACTTTCTTTTGAGAGAGAATTCCTTGTCATTATGAGGCGGTTAAAAGTCTATTTCTATAGGGTAAAGTCTTGGTTGTCATTATAAGTAGCTTCTTTTTAGTTTCAGACATTTATACAGGTATATCTATCTTTTTAATTTAAGTAGAGGACTCGGCGATAAGGTCCCTTTTAGCCACAGCTTGAGTGATGTAATATATTTAGTGTATAGTGTATTTTTATTTGACTCGACAACGCCAACCCTTTTTGGATATGATGCTATTTAATTCTGATTCTTTCTGTGACATAACTCTTTTTTTTTTGAGAACAAAACAAAGTTTATATAAAGGCTATACTTCAGTCTGAAAACTTTGTAGTCATTTCATTTTTAAAGTCTTTGTAAAACCCTTACTAAATCCTAAATCCTATATTTTTTTATTAGCTTTGGCGGTGGAATCCGAAAATGAGAGGGTTAACCCCGTCAAGATATTAAATCTAAAATTTCTTTCTTGTAGAGCCTAAACCTTAATCTTTCTTTATACTTTCTTTAGTTAGAGTGAAATTATTATCTATAATCTAGCTTTTCTTATTACTCGCCTTTCCGCCGGGTGTTCAAAAGTAACCATATCTTTAAATAGCGCCTCTTTCGGCATAGCTTTTCAAAATCAAACTTTGTTCTTCTTATTAAGATAACAACTTCTTGCCCGTTTAGTAATGAAGTTCTCGGGGCCTTTTACTACTCTCAAAATGAGGGTTATATAGGTAACCTTTAAAAGCTGTGTAGAATTCTTAAAAATCCTTGTTATAAATTTCAATTATTGCTAGCTTAGTAGAACAAAAAGTGACTCTAAAAAGAATTCGTCCCATTAAACCTTATAAATTGTCTTATAAAAAAGTGGCTTTTTTTATTCCTATTTAAAGTAAAAGAAACTCTAGGGTCTTTCTTACTTTCTTATTAAATTAGAACTTCCCCGATTCCTTGTAAAAAGGGTGCTTGATAAACCGTTTTTAAAATATAGGGGCTTAGAGTTCAAGATATAGCTGTCGTTAGTAATTAGTTATTTTGGTGGTCTACTTTAGCTTTACTAAATTTGCAAGTCAGTTGAGCCCTTGCTTTCTGTAAAAGGTTAAAATTACTGGAATCTCTAAAATTCAAAAGAGTACCCTGTGCTGTTATCTTTACAAGCAGGAAAATTTCGAGGGTCAGCAAAAACCACCTTTCCAATAACTATAAATTCTAAATTTAATATTAAAAACTCTATTCTAAACGGGAGCGATACCTTTACTTTACATTAAAAAAGCTTTTTGGCAGTTACTTTCAGGGAATCCTATACTTAAGACAGAAATTTCTTATTATCTCCTTAGCACTGCTTTCTCTAGTAAAGTAAGCCCTAAGACTGGAAATTCTTTTTTAAGAGTCTACAGGCCAACTATAAAAATTAGTAAAGTCTTCTTTATTAGACCTCTTCCGTGGACTGCATATCAGTTTAAGCTCCTTTACGGTGTAGGACTTTGTGCATTAGTTATTTAGTTATGCAGCTAACTGCTTTCTTACCTTCCCGGGATTTCACTAAAAATGCTAGCAGCTAAAGGGGGGGGCGTTAGGTGTACTCTCTGGGCACCCCAAACTTACCCGTTATAACTTTATGCTTTCAATCAACGTAGATAATATCAAACTTACCCATACAGAATTTGACTTTACGTTACCTCTAATCTTTGTCGCTTTAATAACCTAAAACTAAATCTACTTTTTATTGTGAGATATACTTCAAGCCCCAGAGATCAAACTTATCCTAAAGGGGTTTCCCTTAAATTCTACAAAAGGGTTGTAAATTTTAGGTTTTGTACAGGGTACTTTAGAGGATACTCCTCTTTAGGCACACAATAAAAAACCTATCCTGTATAAATACAGACTAGCGACTATCTTCTGAATACACTTAGACGCATTAAAGTGTAAAAAATGAAGTTCAAATCTTATTAAGATAAGAGCTCTCACCAAAAAGTATAAAGAATAGCTCTTAATATCCTTAAAAAAGCTTTGATATAAGCGGCTCGAAAAGGGTTCAATAATAAACTACCCCTTGTTATAACTATTCTTGAATTTTGTAAAAATACGCTTTCTTTAATCACAGTAAAATGAAATAAAGAGGGGTATTCTTGAAGACGAAGCAATGTGTTGCGGAAGGTGGCGGAAGCTATCTCGTATAAAAACTCTACGAGGTATAATTTTAGGTATTCTCAGTACAAGAAGTCAAGGTTTCCCTTAACAAGATTTTTGCAAGGATTCTAGTGGAAAGTGCAAGGTAGACTATAAAGAGGCCTTTTTCGCCTATCCTAACTTATACAAGATACTAAGTATAACCCAGTAGCTGTATACCTTCTTACATGAAAAAACTAAAAAGTAAAGTTAATGAATTGTACACTCTCAAAAAGGGAGGCCTTAGCATTTCCTACTTATTGTAAATTTCTATCCTCAACCGGAAAATGCTCATATTACAAGAAAAGTAACCTACCCCGTAACTTTCTCTAGTAGTTATTTTCTTAACAAAACGCGCGTGGAGTATTTCGCGGGGTTATTCCCTAAACCAACCAGAAAGGGGCCCAAAAAGAACTAAAAGTTGTAAATAAAAAATATCTGCAAGGGCGTTTCCTTATAACAACTCTAGCCAGACCCCCTTTTTGTTTTGTTCCCTATTTGGTGCAGGGGAGGTTAGTTACTCTTTTTCATAAGCAAAAACTCCAGGCCAAGAAAGGGTAACAAACAGGGCTTACTCTCTAACCTACTCGAAATTTTAGTTAAAAAAGCTTCAAAATTCAAGTTCTGTCTATGGATAATGCAATAGTAATAACAGCGCGAAAAAGGCGGAAAAAATATACTTGGAGTTTCGGAGGAGCCTCTCTACTTATATATGTCCTTGTTTAAGAGAAAAAGTTAGATTAAGCACTTCCCACACAAGGATTAAGAAAAAAGGGGATCCGGTACTATATATGTATATTCTAGAAACTTTTATTACGATAAAGACTCTTTTTTTATCAATGGGTTTACAGATCTTATTTTAGTCTAGCTTCTCCTAACCAACTTTCATTTTTTAAGCCTTCGAGTAAAGCAAAATCCTACCTTTATATGTACACGAGTTAGGTAAAAAACCTTAGATAGAAAGAAAATTGAAATATCTCTATAAGCTGCCCCTAGCCTTAGCCAGTTATAGAATAAATTAAATAGTACGCGCTCCTATCTGGATGAATGACAGGAATAATCAAGCAGAGCAAATTAATAGGAAATGTCAGAGGTTCAAGTCGTCTTAACTACTTTATAAAAAAGACTTAGAAAGGGAATTCCATAGAACATAGAAAGGAGCCTTGCATATGTATTTAATCAATTTAATACATATGCTTACTTTAAATAAACTCCCCAGTTCCTTGCCGAGTCAAGCAGAAACTGTTAATTAAAAAAATTTTAAGAGTCCTCATTCCTCCGCTTTGCTAAACCCGATGTAAGAAGTGTTTAAGGCATTAAAGCTAGTTTAGTCTTATACCCTATTTCAATAAAACGGATCTAATTCTCGAAAATACGAAAGGTTCGAATCGAGTTATTCGGCTTATTAGTTAGGTTCAATTGTACTTAAAAGCTTTTAGGTTTTCTTAGTCAGCCCGCGTCTTAGGTATAAGCTCAGTTTGTTCAGAGGAGACTTTTCTCAGCGGTAACAAAAACCTTACTAAAAAGAAACGACTTTACTCTTTATTCTTTATCTATTACTTTACTATATCAAGTAACAAATACTATAGACTATAGAATCCTTCCTAAAATAACTTTAAGACAGCAGACTTTAGCCTCTACCTCTTTACTTACTAGAAAAAAGAAGAGTGACTTTTGCTTCAGTTCTACCAAGCGGATTAGTTTGATTTCTAGAGTTGCTCTCTTCGTTACTATTTCTAGTGTAACATAATGAAGCGAGATAATAGGAGTCACTCTAAAAGAGAAATTCCCGGGAAATCCACTCTGGGTAAACTAGACATATTAAATAAATTGGAAAAAAAAGTAAAACCGTGTATGAAACTCCCTTTCATTTTAATTTGCATTTTCCTTGCCTTTTGAATGCAGTCATTTCTAAGATTCTAACATAACCCCTCAAGTTTTTCAAATAGGCCCCTGCATCCCTGCCCCAATTTTTATCTAATTTTATATAATATATGAGTCGCAGGTCCCCATAGTAGAGATAACCTCTATTTTCATTGTCAATACCGAGTCAATACCGAGCTCCTCCGTTATGAATCCATTCTTACCGGAAAATGCCTTATGAACCCAGGTAAACCGAGAGATACAACACTTATTTCTTACAAAGGCCTTATAAGATAATCCCCATAGTATATATAGATTGAAAAATGACATATAAAAACGGAAATACTAAGGGCTGCAGAACAAGGAATATCTTTAGAAAGAACCCGGTGCATATGCATACTTTTGCGCTATCCGTATAATTAACGAAGCTTTCTGGTTTATACCTCTAGTTGGGGTATCCGGCTTACACCCTTTTTGAGCCTTAACTTTTGCTTTTTAAGCGCTTCTACCTTTAAGCTTAGTACAAGGCTAAACCTTATTGGAATTGTCCTCAGTTCTCCACCTTCTTTATACATTTTCATTTTATATAATTTTAAATATCTTGTCAGAAACTTACAAAGTCTTGAGGGATCCTTAAAAAGACTTTAGAGATTCGAGCGATTTAGGGTCCTTGGAAAATGAGGAGCAAAAGACTCATATATTTCAATGCATAACAATTTAGAATTCCTGTCCCGGATTACCTACATGGAGAAGCAATAAGATCTCTCCCCCTTTAGCAGTCATACCTTTCTTAGGACATAAGCCCTTGCTAGCCGCCGCTATACCCCCCCATTTCCTAGGAGCTAGACTTTTCGTGCGGGTCCCACCTGTCTTACCAGCCTTGCTTTGTTGTTAGCCTGAGTTCTATTCTTTTGTGTGTAAAGCGTTCATCAAGCTTTTTCTTGTTTTATTGCAAGCCTAAGTCACAAGGTAACGAAGTTAAAGGAAATCCTTTAGTAGTATGAAGGTAAGCAAGTAACAAGTAAAGGAGTAGACTAAAACAGTTAAGGGTAACATTGCTGCATTAGAGGCTTTTTTCACCAATAATTTGTAATTACTAGGGTTTATAGAACGAGAGCGGGTGTGAAACTTTTATTAACTGACTCTCCTTAAATACTGAATCTACTTGTTTTTGGCTTTCTAAAGAGCTATAGTTATCAAGAATCTTCCTACTTTTCTAGTAAGTCAGTTTATTTGTTAAAGAGTTTACCTTTTTTATTTGTAATTGACTTTTAAGGTCTTGTATTTATTAATAGAATTTTCATTCTCTTTTATATAAGAATCAAGTAAGATAGCTCCGCTGTTAAGAGGGTTTCCTAGGGTCTTTATTAGTCCTTATTAGGAGTTATTCTATTTGTATTCTTATGCCTTATTAATTATTATTAGTTTGTAATGGAATTTAGTAGTTAGTTTTATAGATTTTCTTTGTTTTAAAGAAGGATACTCCAGGAGCCCTGGATAGATTGGGATAAGAGTCTTCTTGTAACCCTTGTTCCCTGCAGCCACTGTCTTTACTGTTAGAGCTTCTCTCTTAGTTAGGGTTAGGAAAGTTTTCTATAGTGTATCTTAGTTATAGAGTACTTATTAAAGATTAGGGAAATAAAGGAGATTTCTATTAATTAATTAGAAGTATTGCGTATAAATTTAATAGTTCTAGGTAGTAACTTAAACAGTGTTCTCATCAACCCAGGCATTACCTTTTTTCTTAAGCCCTTTTGAAAAAGTAATTAATTAAGGGGAAGTAGTAGTGCAGTTAGGGTAAAGTAGCTCTCAACAAGAAGAGATATACTTGCTGTCGGTATGCCTATTTTATTAATAAGATAGAGATACAACATAAAGTTATAGGTATAGAAGTAAGTCTACTGAAGTCTAGCTGTTTTTTTAAGGTTGTAAGAATTCTAGTAAGAGTGTCAAACAATGAGAAGGAGAAACCCGAGTCTAGGTGGTTTTACAGAATAGAACAGACTTTCGAAGGTAATCCAGTTACAGGGTAGCTGAACTGGTAAAGCTATTATAGATAAGGGCTTTGGTATTCCTTGGTTACTCATTTCATTATGAGTTGTCCTTAGCCTTTTAGAAAGTCTTTCTTTTAGTAGTTAGTAATAAGGTAATACATTTTAGATATTAGAGAAAAAGTCAAGACCCGAGGTAAGGGATAAGTTTTCCTATTATCTTAATTCTGGATTTTAAGTTTAATAAAGCAGGAATTCTAAAACAAAGTAAATTTAGGATACAGATCTTGAGTAACAAGGTTGGGGTGGAGAAGAAAACCAAAGCGAAGAAGTAGGTCAAAAAGAGGCTGGGGCTGGCTATTAAAGTAAGGGTTCTCTTTTTCCCGATCCAGTTAAAGAAGTCAGTTAAAAATAGTAAGAAGCAGGCTATAAATAAGATACATACAAGTACAGAAAGGTGGCGCTATCTAGCTAATAAACAGGGGGGCTACAGAAGAAGATATGAGGATTAAGAGTACCAAGGAAGTCAAGAAAAAGTGTTACGGGATTAGGGCCTATGTCTTACTATCTAAAAACCCCGTTGAACTCCAGTATTTTCTAGAGTAGCTAGGGATATTGAGTGAGGCTTTACCCTTTGATTTTCGTCGGAGTTGGGCAGGGTAACAAGTAAGTTTAAGCGAGGGACTCCCCTTACAGGCCTGAGGCAGGATTTTCATTAAAAAGAGAAAGCTGAGTTTTTCTAGTTTCACTTACACTTAATAAAGACTTCGCGGGGGAAGATATAGATATAGTACACAACCCAAGGGATAATTATATAGGAGAGGACTGACTTGAAAAGCCTAAAAACCGACCTTAAATGCCTAACTTGTGATAAATGGCATTGTGTAGATAGTAACTTCAACCCCTTTTCAAATAAGGATTCGTTATCCTTTTTTTTTAGAAAGTATTTGCTTATATAGTGTAAGTAATAATAGTAGCCTTTCCCGAAATTATTCATTAAAGGAGCTTTCTAGGATTTTCCTTAAGAGATGTGGGGAGCTCCTATGGTAGTATGGGACTAGAACTCACGTGTTTTCTAGTACTGTCTATTTATTTCTTGTATTCTGTAGCTATTAGATAAGTAAGAGTTGCTTATTCTTTTGTTTACAAGGTTTTGGTTGCTAAAAAGGACGAAAAGAAGGTCTAGAAAGGTGGTTAAGAAGGGGCAGCTTTTCGGCTATAATATAAAGCGTTTGTCTTACCTTGTTTATCGGTAAGGGCAGTTGTAGATAACTGGAGTCAAAATCCATTTTTCTTGTTGGTGTTGTCATAGTGTAAGTATGCACTATACTCTAATACTATTAATTACATTACCTCTGGAACCCTTAGGAGTATCCCTATAAAACAACTAATAATATCTAGACTACTACTGTAACTACTACTTTTCTCTCTATACCTAATACTACCTCAACTAAAAGAACTATAAGGGAATACTCAGACATATATATAAAACGCATACTATAGCTCTAGATAATATACTACTTCTTTAGCTCGCTTAAAGACAAAGAGCTTCCAGGCTATAGGAATAACAAGTATAGATTCAATCGAACAACACCTAAGACTTTCTGAATCAATATTTACCCTATTTTAGCTTAACTTGTTGCTTTGCTTCGCTAGAGGTACTACAACAGGAAAAAGGAAAAGTAACTTTAAGTTCCTCATGCTCTTTGTACTTATAATTAAGGAGGATACAAACTTAGGAGAATCTTGAGTAAATCAATCTACCTGACTGCAAGTGGAGGGAGGGATTTGCGAGTAGTCTATTAGACATACATTATAGACACGAAAGATTCTTATTAAATGAAATTAACAACAGAAGGGAAACTTTATCCTGCTTACATTACGCTAGAACAGATAGAATAGAGAAAAAAAGCCCTTTTCTTTTTTGTCCTGCTTAGCTTTAGGAACGAGAAACCTGAGGTAATGTAATTACAAATGAAAAACAATCGTGCTTTTCTATCCAGAAAGCTTTTTATCTGCAGTTTAGGTACCTATTAAATTTTTTTAGTTTGACTTTTTACTATTGAGCGCCGGTTTCATTATATATTTTTCTTGCTTACTTTTTTTTTGAGAAAAAAGAAAGAAGCAGAGATAGACAGTATAGCTTCATAGGCTCACTAATACCCATTTATACAATCTTAAACTAGCTTAAACTAGCCAATACAATTTTCATAAAGAAATAAGGAAATATAAAGTACAATTAAGACTTTTAATACAAGGAATAAACTCACTATAAAGCGGGTATCTCCCATAAGCATAGTATAGCTCTTATTCGTCTTGCTCCTAAAGGGGCTCCCCTGGTGCTGCTATAGCGCTTACCCCTCCTCTCTAAGCAATGGGGACAGAAGCTGTCCCTGCTCCGTCAAGTAAGTAATAGAAAGAAAAGTCAAGAAGTCTAGGTCAAGCAAAGAAACAATTAAAACAAAACAACCTATAACTTTATATAAATTACTATTCTATTACATGAATAACCAATAAATGGAAGAAAATAATATTACTATTAAGACTATCATATTATCTATTACATACATTTACATTAAATTTTCATTTTCCTTTGGACATTCTCTTATCTATTATCTAAGTGATTTTGTTCTTCGAAAAATGTATTGAATTTTATAAAAAAGTACATGACTTTCAATAAGGAAGCGGCCGAAATAGGTCTATTTCTTCTCTTAGAAATGCCTAAAAAGTAGCATTCGAACCCGTGGGGGGAATCCTTTGCCGTACCGGCGTTAAAACTTGTACTTTTTTAAGGAATTAGAGCTACGGCGATTTTATAGAAAATTGACTATAGTATAAGCCTCGATAAGAAAGTTTCGGATTAATAACTTGCGTAAAACAATAACTGGTAAACGAAACAAGAAATATTGACTATCAGGGAGTTCGGAATGTGCGCCAGTGACTCCTTTTTGTGTTTGTTAAATTAGGGTTTTTTAAGAGATACCTTTTTCTTAAAAGGGGCTCTGACTACGCTCGAGTTAGATAACTCAGCCTCCTCAGAAAGATTATTTCATAACAAGTGCCTTAACAGGTGCTCCTGTACAAAAAATCTTCCCTTTTTTTAGGGTTTCATCTCCAACATTATAAAGATTTTTTACTTCTTTATTTCTTGTACACGGACTCATGCAATTAAACTACAACTTCCAGCGAACAAGATTCGAACCCAAGAACACGTATTTTAAATGTATTTGATTTGTCGAGCGTAAACTTGATTTAAAGTAGTCAGCTAATGCTTTCTAAAAGCCAATATCACTATCTTATCTTCTGGGTCGAGAGTAGGGATGAATTTTTTCTTTATCTAAGCGATTTTCTTTCTCTTTTTCCTATACTAGTATAACTAACAAGAATTTTGAATCGAAAATGAAAGATGGATAAGGATCCCGCAATATTCTGAGCTTTTATATTGATATTTATTAAGGATATGCGCTTATAGATATAGAAACTTTTGAGACAAGACTTTATGCTACTAGCAGATACTTACTTTAGTGCCGATTTTTTATTAGAGGTGGAGAGATTGATTTTTATATTCTTTTATTCTTTACTTATCTAAGTAGTTTCTAATTGTTACCCTTTATTTGAGTTACTTAAAATACATAATAAAGGGAGATCCTTAATAGATCTAAAAAACAATTGGGGGATAAAAACCTAGTGATAAAGAACTCTCAGATGAGCCCAATAATGAATCCCAATCCTATTTTTGAGGAGTTGCGAAGTTGACCCGCCCTTTTTTTGCTGAATTCTGATAGAGTGGACAAAGTATAAAACTAAAAAAATAGTAAATTTAAGAAGAATACCCTCGGTTCAAGTCGAGTAGTCCCCCTTTTTAAATTAAAGTAGTATAAAAAGATTTAGCTGTTTTCTTGTCAGGATTCCTCTGCATATCTGAAAGTTGACTTTATTCTTCCAAAACAAAAAGTGTATCCTTGAACCATTGCATTTTCCTGTTTTAGACTTGAGTAAGTCCCCGAACAGGGGAAGTTTCCCTAAAATGAATATAAGTGGAAGTCTCTTTCTTTGAAAAATCGCACGAAAACCCAATACAATGTATTTTAGGCGGCTATCTATATTAATTAAAGTGAAGGGATTTCTATTGTATTCTATGAGATTCGTAAAAATCCTTTTTTGTTTTAAGAAAGATTTAGAAGTTAGGGGTTTCTTTACTTTTTTATAGTTTATAGCATGCAGTCGAGCTCCTATTAGGTTATACAACTATAGGGTAAAGTTAAGACTTTAATGATTGTGAAGTAAAAGTTAGTGTAGGCTATA
The DNA here is from genome assembly GCA_036897445.1 of Pelargonium tetragonum. Lineage (NCBI taxonomy): Eukaryota > Viridiplantae > Streptophyta > Magnoliopsida > Geraniales > Geraniaceae > Pelargonium > Pelargonium tetragonum. The sequence goes on along the minus strand of JAYMTL010000183.1, from coordinate 4,127 downwards.
GATCTTCCGACTAAGGACTTAATTGTTAGGTTGACACTCTAAAGGCGCTTTGAATAAGGAAACTCCTGCTTTTGGGAGAAGTTAAAGTCTAGGATTAGGAGAAAAGCTCTAGTGAAAGATAGGAGACGTCACACAAAGCTCGAATACAATAGTAGAGTTTGAAGGTATAAACCGGATTTTTCAGTATTACCTTTTTTTGGGCTAAAGGAATCCAAATACCCATGCAAAGGTCCAAAAAGGGGTAATAAAAAATGTACGAGCCAAATTTTCGTTTTTTAACTTCCGGAGTGCCTTAGTACTTCTGAACTTAGGTATATCCCCCTACTTACTTAATAGAACTCTCTGTCAGTAACCTCTTGTGCGCCATTTAGATTGGTTAATACGAAGCCCCTTTTTTATAATATTTCTACTGGTTTAGTCATTTAGTGAAGTATTTTGTAGTAAGAAATACCTTTTATAAAAAGCTAATCCAAGTTAAGAGTATCCGATTTCTGATAATCTATTTTCTTGAGCTCTAACAGGAATGCTATAAGATAGAAGTGCTGAGGGCTTACCAAATTAAGACTCTATATTTTATAGACTGGTAAAAAAAGACATAAAAGATTTTTATTCTATATTGCAGGGAGTCTTGTCTTTTAGGAATTTCAGATATTGTAATATTTCTGGCTGGGTTGCGTAAGTTTTTGTACTTTCTTTAAATTTTCATTGTGTATACCCTATAGAATTCAAAAGGGAGATTTTGAAACAAAAAAGTTTTGGCTAGTTAGTAAGGAATACCTAAGATTAGGAGTATTAGTTAAGTTTCGAGCACAAGCGCTTTTTACTTCTTTTTAAGATACCTAACTTAGTGGATTTAGTTTAGCAATGTTGTCATCTCAGTCCCAATATAATTTTGAATTCTAAATCGAGGTATTAGTCACGGGTCAAAGAGACCGCTATATTTATATTATACCGGCGGTTAGGTTACGTGCTTTGTTTGTCAACATAAGAATATAAAGTATAGCTTAGAGCAAAGGTTCCTTATAGAGTTTTGGGTTCCTTGTCAGTATAAAAAAGTTTTCTACCTCTCGCTAAATATATTCACTCAACTGCACAAGAGGCTCTTTTCGTACTACTAAATAAGATTAAGTTTTTCTCTAAATGCTTTAAGGGATTTACTTATTTATAAAGGGTCGAAACTTTGCCTTTTCCTAAGGAATTACCAGAATAACATCTGTTGGAACCAATCTTTCCTATATGAGATACCCCCAGCCCCGGATTTTGAGTCTAAAGCATGCCATTTTCCGGGTTTTAATCTGGAGTCAAATCTTATAATTATAAAAAATAAAATATACTTTTCATAAGTATCCACTCTCTATGCGAGGCTTTACTTTTTTTAGTTTACAGGACAATTTTTAGAACCTTAAGCATAGGGGTATATACCACTTCCTTTTTGCTTTTGCTTTATTCAGGATAGAGATTGAAAGTTTTTACCTGAGTAGTCACGCAATTCTAGAGATTTTTTATTACTACAAGGTTATTATAAAACGAAATAGGATAGTAGAGGCTACAACAGCCGTAGGAGAAAGAGGTCCATGTACAAGATTAAAAGGTTTTGAGCCTTCCTCTTAGATTAATTGGGATTGATGTTCGCTGAATAGCCATATGGTATGGGAAAGTGGGTAACTTAAACTTAGTACAGCAAAATTTTAAAAACAGTAAGCCAATAAAAAGGGAGAGTCTATCTTCACTTACATTTTTGAAAAATTAGAGAGGGTCTTGATTAAATTAAGTCTATAAGAGTTCCTAGGTAAGGGTGAATTAGCAGAAGTTTCTTTACATTTTCGTACGTAAGTCCCAGTCCTTTTTACAAGGCTTTTGACAGGTAGCTCAGTGTCCCCTATATGGTAAATTCTTCATTATCCTCCCTGATAGGGAATTCCTAGGGACTCCTTTTGGCTTCGCAGGAACCTGTTAACTTACTTAACTAGATCGGGATACTAAAAGAAAAGCTTCGGAAAACCTTCTACGACTGTCAAAGCGTTTCGGATGCGCCTATATTAATCGCTTAGAGTCTTGGAAAAAAGTCAAACAAGGTAACGAAGTTAAAGTTTAAAGGAACAAAATTAGAGTCATAGTTAAAACAAAGCGAAAAAGGAAAAGCCTATGGAATCGTCAGTTACAAGGAAAATCCATTCAACCAGAGTTCAAAAGAACCCCGTGTTACTTGACAAGGGCCTACAGAGGTTCTTTCTTTCTAGGAAGTAGCCCAAGAATAAAAATGACTTTACCAGTTCAGTTATGCAAGCTGGATATTTTGTATCGGATTTACTTAGTTTCTTTATTTAATTCATTATCTTATAAGTTAGAGATCTAGAAAACCCCTTTTATGAACCCCCGGAATCCATACTGAATCGAACAAATTTTAATCGAATATCGAATAACAAAGATAAAGATATAAAAAACTCACGTAAAATTAAGAAATGTAGGGCTCAAGCAGGAGTTCTTACTTAATTGAGTTGATGTTGTTATCAATCAATTTTGAGAGTTAGTTACACTGTATTTAATAATATATTATACGTTAAGCTGGGTCTTAGAAATGTGCCTTACTAAGTTTTAAGTAGAAATTTTTATTGAGAGTTTTCCGGCTTTCCAGCACCAAGCTTCCGTTTATAGAGACAAACTAATATAGGCTAGAATTCTTCCCGGTGTAGATATTCCAGAACCAAAAGTCAAGGTTAATTCTTGAGTGTAACCCAGAAAAATTTCACCCCTTAATAGAGTCTTTTTATGAAACAAAGGATTTCGGTTTTAAATTTAATAGATTATAGAAAAATAGATTAAATAACGATAAAACTTTTTTGACTTCAAAGTTCCCTACGCTAGAGTTAAGTCCTGTTAATAAAGATAAGAACTGATTAGAGCAAGAAAGTCTTACACTAGACGAAAGACTAAATTCCTAGAAAAATGAAAAGCTTTCAAAAGCGGTATTCATTAAAATAATAACTCAAGGCTGCTAGCATCATAAACTCCTCAATATCCAGTCTAGTTCATAGCTATTAAATTTTATTTACCCACTTTCTCAAATTTAGGACTACTCCTTAGAGGGTGCCCATTTTGCATTTTTTTATAGAAGTCTTATACGAAATTCACTAATAAGTAAGTTAAATTCAAAAAAGTAGAAATTTTTTGCTTTAAGCTAAGCGCGGATGAAGTCCTTTTGGAATACAAGGGGGCGTCCCTTTGTCTATTTCGAGTACAGAGGCCTCATTAGAAAAGAAAATGGAATTTCTTTAGTTACAACTAAGAGGAAGCTCTAGTCCTTCATATCTCTGTTCTTGTAATAAACATAGGGAGATTTGCCATAAATTCAAAAGGATGATATTCAGCACTTTCTATGTATCAGTAACCGAAGTTTAAAGAGAACTCTTCTGGATATATCCGCTCTACTAAAGAAATCCCATAGATATTCGGACACTTAAAAAGCTCCTGCTTTTTTGCTCTATTAGGTTATTACCAGGATTACTCAGTCTCAACCCTGCTATCGGGCAATCTCCCTTTAAATAAAAAAGAAAGCAAGCTCTTCGAATGGAAGGTAAACAGGACACTTTTGTACATGTAATATAGGCAGCTTGAAAATAATGAAACTTAAAGGCCTAGAAAAACTAGGTTATGGGTAATACGTATAAATTTGAACTAGATACAGGGGAAGCACTTACCTTTTAAGCAAGCAGGAAAGCCTGTTATAAAAAGAAAGAGGCTTCTGTAATACTGTAATTGATGATGAACATATAGAAAGTCGTTTTAATAACTTTTTTTGATTTGATTAACATATACTAACTTTGCCAATAAAGATACGTTTTTTCTTTTAAGAGACTGATGCCCCTTTTAGTAGGCAAAACCCTCAGATCTTGTAACTTGACACCAAGCCCTACTTTTTTAAAAATTCCTTGTAGTTCCACTCCCAGCTCAAACTCCTTCCTTTAAAAAGAGTTTTATCCTACTTCAGTCAGATAAAGGTCGTTAATTTTTTCTTTTGTACTTAATAGCCTAAGGTCTCCTATCTAATTTGTTGCGAAACTCGTTCTTTAATCAGCATCAAGGCAGCTATACTTCAATAGACTGACTTTTGTCTTGTATCTGTATCT
>JAYMTL010000182.1:0-29132 GCA_036897445.1 Pelargonium tetragonum | reverse complement strand
TTCGTATCAGGTAAATAAAGATTGAAAATCCGCTCTTGTCTGAGACGAATCCTTCATCGTGCTTTTTAATAGAACTTCTTCAAAAGAAGGGTACATATTTACAAGGAACAAAAGGTCTGCGTTTTTATATCAAGTAACAAAAAACCAAACGTGTGTAATACAACTCTTTTTCATTTTTAAGAATGCTTGCGTTATATACCCCTTATTAAAGCGCTATAATAATAAGTTTACAAGAAAGCAAATTCATTTAGGTTAGGAATTTGACGTCTCTTAAGAAGGATACGTCGGGTATAAAGTTCTTGTGTCACATATTAATAAAAATTATAACTAAAAGTTTGCTATTTCACAAATGAACTTTACATAAATACAGACGATTAAATACCTTTAGACTTAAAGTAAAGCTTATCTAAGTTTAAGAAAAAATGAAAAATAGCGCGGAGGGGTTCTTAGAAAAATAAGGCATATATGGTAGATCCTTAGTATAGTTATAAATTTTCAATTTCTGCTCTAATTAGAATGATTTTGATCCGCAGTTCGAGACTCTAACTCTATATTATATTTGTGTTCATTTTAGCAGTTTACAACCCTACAAGACAAGGACTCCCTTATCCTTATAAAGAGACTATGAGTCTCTCTTATGTAAATTGGGGGGGCTATCTCTCATCCCACTTCTTAACGAAAGTCTTCCTTGCAAAGCACTATTCCTACAAAGGAAGTGAATACTGGTTAGTACATGAAAGGGGTCCTGCAATAAAAGCGTATTTCCTATTGACTGACTGAATAAGAAAATCGGGAGCATTCCTTACTACAAATTCCGTATCTACTATAAACTAAGTATTCATACCGTAGCGTAACAAGGTCTGGGAACGGTAAGTCGGGACAAAAGGACTTTGGCACAATCAATAGGGTTTTTCTAAATCTAAAGTATGCTTTGGGGCTGTCCCTATAAAAAAGAAATTCCTTACAATAAAGAAAATAATAAGAAAATAGAAGCTTTCGACCCAGATTGGATTTCTGCTATGCTTGCTTAAGGTGTAAAAAACAAGTTGTATATAATGAAGGGAAAATTCCTGCTTTAAAAGGTCTAGTTTTAACAAGTTCCCGCCCTTTATGAGGTACATCAAACTTACAAGTTACAAGATTCCTTGTATTTTTTTATACATGGATGCTCCAAGATGCAATAACCCTTTTCTTTTTTTGGCAGGTCTCTTGTTATTCTCTTTGAAGAACGTAAGAGAATTCTATGAATAAGTCTCAGGAACCCTAAGTATATATAATACCTGTTTTATAATATAAAGCGGGTTTTTAGCTTTTTCACACAAGTCACAGGTTACTTGCCATCTTAGCACGAATTAGATATGTCAACCAATAGAGATTGTCAAGGAGTCTGGTAGAAAAACTTTTTTGTTATACCCTTACCGGTAAAGGAGCCCCTAAATAAGTTTTAATCAAAGCCCTACCCGATTTTCTTATTCACTAAAAGAAAGTAATGCCCGCTGCATAAAGGGGATACCCTCCCGACTGGGTTGAAAACGAAATGTCTTTTCCAAAGAAAAGTATAATACCTAAAACCTAAACTATTAGAAGAAAGTCAAAGGTTTGATAAGGTACACGAGAGTTAGAAAGCACTCCTTATTAATAATAACCACTTTCTTACTCTATCCGCATACCGATCGGAGCTATTATACCTTTCTCGAAACTCTAACTTTCCGGGATTCCTATGCCTAATACCCGTAGCTATCCTGCCTATTGTATTCTTGCTTGTTAGGAGTTCTTATAATCTCTAGAGTTAGTACTTATTTATCTAAATCTTTCTCAGTCTTCGTAGCCATAACTCATGATTCAAGGTTAGGCACTTCCGTATTAACTGTACTAAGTAAAAAGCGATATTATTCTATAAAAGTTGTAAGATTAACAAGAAAAATAGGAAATAGTATATGAAACTTTCGGGTGAATCTTTAAATCTCGTACCCGGCAAAAGATTAAACTCCTATGTTATAGGCATTGCAACGCCTCCTTTCTAAAAAGACTCCACAAGTCCTCGTTCGAAAATTTATACTACTAACCGGATTCTTTCTTCTATGCAGAATCGATAAGGTAGCTACCCTCACTTAGTATTTTTGAGAGTTATGCGCTTTAGAGTCCTTTATAACAAGTAAAGCGGGATTTATTCTTTTTAGTCAAACCGGGGTGCCCCTAGTAGAGCTAAAAAAGCTACTGCATACAAATAAAGTTCAGTACATATATATATATTCATATCAAACTTTATTTGTTCTAGATTCTATTAGGTTATGTTAGAGATTTAAGATTTAAAGAATTTTATTGTTACGGATTCCCTTATTATATAATATAGTTCTTGCTAAAAAATTTCTGCGTAAAACCCCAGGTTTCTTTACAAAGCAGCGAGCCTAATTTATACCGCAATTGGGTGAATTTCTACTCACTTACACGTATAGTAAAAGCCTTTAGTTGTTACTATAGAGACTTTTCCAGGACTGCAGGAATCCCTTAGAATTTGGACTCTAATTAGGGTTACTTATATTTATATGGCAGACGACTCTGTAACCGAAAGGGTTTTTATCTTGAGTGGCTCAACTCTTTGATATACCGATATTAGAACCTCAAACCAAGAAAAATATAGGATATGTCACTGCCTTTTAAAATAACGGGATCCTTTATAAGTGTTTCGCGGAGTCTTTCTTGTTTTAAACTAAAAAGCTCTTTTTTGTAAGTTATCCTGAGAGGTAAAGGCACTCTTTAAAACGAAGAATTTTTTGTTTTATTGCGGAAAGTAGAGCACACACCCACCTGTTACCTAAGTTATACCTTTTCCGTGCTTTAAGGGCACTTTACTAGCAACCCTTGTTTAGTACAGGACTATATCTCCTCTAGAGATTTTATACATTCGGGTTTCCCTTTTATACTCATATTATCTTGTTTAAGGGCGTTCTTTATACTACACCAGTTTTGACTCTAACTACTGCATCAAAGCTTCCTCTTAATCGCATTCAATTCAACCCTTAAGAGTTAAGAAGATAAAGCACTTCGAAAAAGGGTTCCTCTTATTCTTATATAGAAGACTTTTTTCTACCAAACGGGCTTGGCTAGCGCTAGAGTTGTGGGTCTCTACTAAGGATATTCTAGGAGATATACCCCTTTTTAGTTTGAGATAATCGCATTAAGGGTTTAAGCTTTTTCCGATTTTCTAAAATTTCGAGTGAGAGTGGAAATAGAGGGCTCCTTAGCAATAGAGTTCCTTGTGAATAAAGTTTTGCTTTCTAAAGTACCTTTTTTATGAAATGTAGCAAGACACAGAAATGCTAATAATGGGACATGAATAGTTGTATAAAAAAGCTTAAATTCTTGAATTCCAGGATTCTTCATAAAGTCCCTGCCATGACTGGATGTCTATGTCTTTGATTTAGAATCCGGGGAGAGTAACTTGCAATGTAAACCCCTCATTCCTTATATTTCCTTTTGGTACTACAGATTTATAGTTACTTACCTCAACAAACTTCGGCTTTTTCTGGTTTTAAAAAGCTTGTATTTTCTTTTTTATTACGTTACGAGTGTTTGTTTATGGTATAGAAGTTGCTTAAAAACTGTCAACAGCACCCTTTCCTTAAATTCCAGAAGCTTTTAAAAATAGCTTGAATATTTTTAAACTACTACCGCTTAGGTGTTCCTGCCCTACCTGGACTCTCTAAACTAAGGTTACTCCAGCGCAAAGGGTTACCCTTCATTAGAACTAAGAGCGGTCCTTTTTTATATTTTATGGGTTAACGTCAATTTATTTTATTCGCCAAAAGCTTAAAAAATTTTTTTATTTTAGTTGAAGACTTACCGCAGGCAGTATCCTTAGCTACTAGCATTCCTTAATACAATATCTATCTTTACTATATTATACTAATTAAGTTTTGTTTTCCCTTTCGTAACCCAAACTTCTAGAAGGGTTTGAACTTGCGTTAACGAGTCTTTCTACCTTCTAGAATTGAGAACTGGCAATACACCTATATCAGAAAGTAAATAGAGACCCCGAAGGAGATAAGACTTACACGGAACTTTCACCACGGAAACAAACAGACCAAAGTAAAAAACCCTTACAAAAAGTCGGAATAAATTAATAGACTCTTGGTTTACAAAAGGATTTGCGTACTTCAGAGCCCCTCTCTTACTTAGGACTATAAACTCAGGAGTCTTTATATCTTTTAACACTCTATGCAGAAAAGAGGTACCCCTAACTACTACACTACCCGTATATCCTATTAGGCCTTGTCCAGGTAGAAGTTTCAAAATGTCAGGATTTTTAGGGCAAACTTCTCGCGTAACGAAGAAACCAAGCATTTATTATATATATAAAGTAAAAGAATCTTAAAATTGACTTTTTACATGGGATTTTAGATAGTGACTAACTATTAGATAGAAATTTTTTTTAGCAAGTCAAAGTTAAGGTTCGCTTCGTGCGTCGGATACTTCAAATAATGTTTAAATAATGAAAGCCATAGAGTTTCCTACTTGTTGACCTTGGACTGGTTCTGTTCTAAATTTGGGTTTAATATATAACTTAAAGGATCCGTACTGAAATATCCACAGTATTTTCTAAAAAAAAGTGTCTAAGAGAGCCTCGTCTATCGATTCTTATTTTTGGTTTATTAAATTACAAGAGGAGGCCTTTAGTAGATAAGTTACCCTTTTTCTTTATAGCCAAGCATTAAGAGACTAACATAAAATATGAAAATATGTAGGTTTCTGAGCGAGAAGATTTAGTCTTATCCTTATGGGATTTCATAATAACTAAATATCTCCAATTCGGAGCTTTTTTATTGTGGAGGGATTTAAACCTTTTTTTAGTTTATAGCCTTGAAAACCTGGAGTAATTCAATTATTCATACAACTTTTATTCTTAAATTAATGCTCCTATAAAAAGAGAGGGGGCTTTCTGTTAAGTAAAGGCACGGGTCTCAATTAAACGGATAGAATTAGGTACGCTTTTTAAACTTTAATACTACAACCTTATAAGCTATACTCTTTTTTATAAGCAAGTATTAATTTGATTGTGGTAAGTATCCTAAGTATAGCTATAGTCACACCATTGTTTACTAGCAGCGGAAGTCAAACCTCTGATTTTCAATAAAGGTGGGGACCCGCTTTTAAAAACTCGTCTAGCTTCTTAAGAATGAATTCCCAGCCCTGTGCTTCAGATATTGACTTATACCCTAACTCGATAGAATCGTAATCTAGTAAGTGTATATGGCTGAGTAGTATAAAAGATGGATTAGAGAAAAGCGCACTTAGTATACTTTAAAAAGTAAAGAATTTCAAAGCTCTGTAGTAGTTTAATAAAGACAAGGAGTAATTCTTTTCAGAGGGTGCCCTTTCTTTTTGATTTTTAACAACTTAGCGGCAAAGGTAGGGTTTCCCTATATTATATAATATAAGATATAAGGGAGTCTCCGGAATCGGATTTCCCAATCCCGAAAAATATATATATATTGTAATTTGCAGCTCTACCTCTAGTGTCTTCGTCTTTCCTCTCTAAATTTTAAAGCTTACTCGGAATTCTGGTAATATACCTCTAGTTTCTCTGAAAGCACTTGTTGCTCTTAAAATCTGTATATGCAGGGTAGCTGTACTAAATAAATCATGAAGAAAGTGACAGTTAAAGCATTGCCTAGACCAAAAAAGGTGTTAAACCCGGGTTTTTACCTTACTAAAAAGCTAAGGAAAGGTGTTATTTACTATAGAGAGGCATGATTCAGTTTCCGTACTTTAGAAATTTTTAAGTATAAAACAGGTAAGTAAAATACCTTAAAAGGCCCTGGAATCCTTATATAAAAGAGCTTAAGACCCTAGCTCTGTAATTTAACAGGGTTGGGTATACACGAGATAAAAGCATGTATCTTTAGAGTTCTTTAAAGTTAAAGGGGTTCCCCTTTAACTAGCTCAGAACTAAGGAAAACCCTTTTCTTTAACTAAAAAGTACAAGACATAACAGTCGTAAAAAGGAAGAAATAGATAACTCCGTTAGATTTTGGAATTTCTCTTAGCATAAGGCACTTTATCTTGTAAGACTCAAGCCTTTCCGCTACTCCTAGAACTGAAAAAGAAGACTCCCTTTAGAACCTTGTAGTAAAGATTTTCAAATAGCTTTCTTATACTACAATTACTATAACTAAGACTCTTCTTTCTATACTTATTAGATAACTAGAATAACCATTTAGATGGGGAGGTATTGTAGGTACAGGCAAGATAAGTCCCGTCAACAAGAGTGAGTTTATAGCTAGAGATCTTGGAATCCGCCTTAGCAGGGTAGAGTTACGGATTACTAGAAGGTTATAATATAATGGGTAAAACTTTCAAGAAAATACTGATAGAAAAGAAGCTAGCCATGAAACTTGCATGAATGAGAACCCTTTTTTCATTTGAGCTCTTCTGTGAAATCGTATTCCTTTTGTTGCATTTCCCTTATGGAAAGTGACCCGTTTCTATAGGAGAGGGGTTACAGAATCTGGGGAATTTGTATGTCGTTGAAAAGGTAAGCTTATATACAGTAAATGCGTAAATACAATACATAAAAAGAGATCCATAAAAGCTAGTCATGAAACTTACACGAGTTTGCTTATTTTCTTAAATGAGTCATAATTGAAAAAGTCTTCCTTTCTTTTGAAGAGACCCTCTTCTGATACATACAGTATTTAGCACTAAAGAATAAATAATAGGAATTCGAGGATTTCTAATTCTAATTATAATATAAAAGAGGATTTTAAAAGGAGCTGTCTTAGAAACTCTTATATACAATGTAGTTGAAAGGGTTTTAGAATCTTTTTATGTAAGAAATTTAAAAAGGTTAAGGCTTTTTAGAGACGGGCTTCCCTTATAAGATTTACCAAGACCTTTTGGAAAAGTAAAAGAATCTAAGTAGAAAAGAAAGTTTCCCAGGTGGGTTAAGTAATAGATTTTTCAAGAGTCTACTAACTATGAGAAATGGAAAAGTATGGCTACTGGAGAGGTCCTAAGAATTCCGGGAATTAACTAAGACTAAAATTCAAACTCTTACGCAAGGTATGAAGAGTAACAAAGCAGGGATGCAGAAAGCTCGTATTACAAAAGCGGATTTAGCTACAAAAAAGATTATATCTAAGCTACGGATACGGATGGAGAAGTAAGTCAAAAAGAGTAAGAAACTGGGTAACATTATAGCTACAGTTATTATCAAGACAGGAAGAGGAGTACGACTAAGCAAGGTCTAGGTTATAAGACAGCGGATATAGCTCATAAGACTAAAGCTAGAGGTTTTGTCAAGATACAGAGTAAAATACAGATATTAGAGTTCGGGTCTAGAGCTTTATTCCTTATTTCTGTAGTATTAAAGAAATTCCTTTTTAATGTAAATAGAGTCTTTTTCCGTTTAAGAGGCTAAAGAAGGGAGTTTGCCTGTTTCAAGTTTCCAATCAGGTTTTTAGTGAGGATTTGTTGCTAGTTAAAAGTCAGAATTCCATTAAGGGTCAGCTTCCTGAGAGTCTTAAAGTCTTGGTTAGTCGTAATGCAGGATATAGATAGACTTCGGTTCTAAACAGGGAAAGGAATTTTTTATCTTTTTTAGGTTTTTTTATTTTAGTGGATACTCGAAAGCTAGCTTACTCCTGAGTTTTAGTTATAAAAGGTATAAAGACAAATTCTTGCCCTCACTTCTTCTCAAACACCCGAAGGAATTTAGCAATTCAAAAGTATTAAAAATATAAGGATTTTTCCTAGCCTCGAATTTTTAAGCTTCGGCAGCGATAAAATATATAGGCAGGGCCCTCACTAGTGCTTCCCGGGTACTGGTTTCTGTTAAACTCGGATTGATTCTTTACTTACTTTTCAGATTTTCTTAATTCTGGCTTTGGGTGTCTATTAATAAGCAAGGGAGCGTTTCCATTTAATTAAAAAAACCAAACCTCTATGCCTTTCTGGTAGTTAAAGTAGCGCTCTAAATTTGTTAAATGAAATCTGGGGTCTAAATATATTTATAATCCTTAGTTTATCGAGCCTGGTATAGTTAAAAGGACGGAGCACAGGGAGCTCTTTGTCCCTCGGAATTTTTGAAGTAAATATATAGGATTCTCCCTCTCTGCTGCAAAACAGGGGGTTTAACATTTTTTTAATCCGTTGGACTTAAAAGCAAAAAGTTTTTTTCTACGGGAGCTGGAGAAATACATTCTAGTTACGAAGGTTTTGGAGTTACTGCGAATTAGGAAATTTAAGCCCCTCAGTTTTGCCTTTATAAGTTGTGGGATAGGGCATTCCAGAGCTTTGACTAGTAACTTTTAAATCTAAGCTATTCGTACTCTTGATAAAAACCGGGAAATAATGGCTAAGAAGGGCAGAGTTGAGGGGAGGTGTGCCTATAGGGTAAGTGTGTACTATCTTGTATACTACCTGCATTACCTTTCCTCCGCAATGCTACAGTAAGCCAACTAAAATGGTTATAAGGCTCCTCTCTACAGCTAGCTAAAACAAGAGGTATTGTAAATAAGAATACAATTCGTAGAATCCTTTTAGGTATATACTAAATGATAACCATATACAGCTACAAGAATACCCATTTTTAGAGGAATAGTATGCTTACTCTCTCAGGGAATACAACTACAATAGCTACAGGTAACCCTAAAAAGAGGATAGCTATAAAGACTCAAGTAGGTACTAAAAGAGCAAGTGAGAGAGTATCTATAAAGCAGCTAGGAGGGCGGGTCTAGCTAAGAGGAAAGGCAGGGTTATAAGAAAGTTAAGAAGAAGGTAGGTTAAGAGCTCCTGGGATCTAGGGTAATAAGGTCTCCCGGAAACAAAGAAAGTTTAAAGGAGTTCCTTTTCTTCTTCTTCAGTTCCGGATCTATTGGGGATATTAAGAGTTCCTTGAGTTGTATTAGATTGTTTAAGATTGTTTTGGATAGTACCTTTTGCTTTATTTACAATACCTCTTGTCTTATGTGTTTATCGTTTGGGAGGGTACAAGCTTAGAGAGATTAAGATAGTATCTCTACTCCCGATTGTTGCTTAGCGAAGGAGGTAATGTAATTAAGTTTAAGGAATACGCATACATACATTATAATACCCAACTTTGACTTCCTGACTTATTATACTTGTTTTAGAAGGAGCTATAGCAGGAGGCAGCAGCTGTAGGAAGAGGGGCAGCAAGAGGAGTATTATATTAAGAGAGAGTACTACGCTTATTTATTGGGGGCTGTGCTTATGGCCCAGTAGCTTCTTGTAGTTGTAGCTAGTGTACTATGGTCTCTTAATTATTCTTATATATATATATATTAGTTTTTTATAACGTATGAATCTATGTAATAGACTTATCTGGCAAATCCCTACTACTAAAATCTAAAAAGGCGTTAGGTAGGGAAAGGGTGTCGGGGGCTTAACCTACAAAGTTCCCTTTTTTTATAAATTCTATGAAGATCTAAAATGCGAATAGGTTTGATATTAAAAAAACCTCCTACCACGCACAAAGTTTAACCCTTGACTAAGAGAAAGGAATTCTACTTCTTGCTATTTTAAGAAACTTTTCACTTTCCTGCACATGAGACCCAAACTTACACGTCTATAAAATGACTTTTGCTTTATACCAGGAACAGTTAATTACAGCATATCCTAAGTACAGTTACCTAGAAAAACGAGACATTCCCGAAAAAAAGATCTGTACTCGCGGGTTAACAAAAATAAGGGACTTACTTTTTTTTAGAATTGCAAATAAAGATTAACACTACAAAGGAGGAATGCCCTCTTTAATTTAAATAGAGTAACACCTAGCTACAACCTAGAATAGCAAAGCCCCGCTTAATCTGCTTTTTAGTTGTAAAACCCGGGGGTAGGGTACTGAGTTTCATACCCGCGCTTACCTTAAAAGGAGTTCCTTCGCTATTTGAGTATAGTTATTTACTAGGAGTTTTCTTAACTCAAATAAATTAAAGGGGACTTCAATCCGGGTATCGGCAAAAGATTTAGAATAACTTGAATTTTTTTGATCTCTATTATTCCCCGTTTCCTCTCATTTTTTACAATTATATGTATACAGGTGATTTTAAATAATAAAGGGAATCGCGGTAAATTTTTAACAAACTAAGAGACTTTCCTTAGCGCTTTAAAAAACTAGGATTCTCGTGCTCTGTTAAGTGGGGGCTTCCTTAAGGTAACGGATAAAAAGAAAAACCAGGTTGAGTTGAAAATTACAAAGGCTCATTTTCTCCTACTCCGAAAACAAATTTTTTCGGTTTCGGTAAAGAAAAGCCTATTTATTAACATTAAGAAAATAGGTATTTAAGAGTGATAGAATTGAATAAGTTGCTTCTGTGTCCCCTTGTTTTTAAAGGAAAGTCCTTGAGTCTAAGGTGGGTGTTTTTATGATTAAGAAGTAGCTGGTGTCCTAACGTATAAGTGTGTACTATACAGCAATTACTTCCCTTGTACTATGAAGGCTCTATCCTTTCTGTAGTAGTAACTCCAACAAGGGTAAAAAAAGATCCCTAATACACGATAGAACATAAGATTAAGGTAATAACTATACTACTAATAGGGAATAGACTTCCTAGCTACAATAAGACTAATAAGAGTAAGATACAAAGTTTATAGGTATTCTTTTTCTATAGGGGTCTCTAATTTGACAGGGTCAATTATGAGTTTGGTATTGGTTATCCCGGAAAAAGGTCGAAGGGGATTTTATTAGATTCTAAGCGGAAACAAGAAGCCCCTCTAGGGTAACCTGGGGTGGGTACTAGATTACATATTTTAAGGTATAAGGAATATCACAGCTTACTCATTTCCTGTGGAGTCCTATTTAAAATTCTTTCACAAGGATCTTACTTACGAGTGTTCTATAATATTTTCTAAAAGGCTTTTGTGCTATACTCTATAAACTAGGGTTTACTAATCTCCCCATCCTCAAAGATCTTTTTTGTTACTGTTACGGAAAATTTTAATAAGGTTTATCTAGTTGTTTTGGGCTCGTCTTCAAGGAAACCTAAATTTACGAGTAGAGTAAAATCAAAGAATGAATAAAATTATTTGAAAAACTCTTGTACGTCCCTAAAATAACACCATACTTAAACAGAGTTAGAGTAATCAACTAAAATTCATTTTAAAGAAAGCTGTATCCAGAACATCCTTTTAACAAGTTAATGTCAAAGTTTCTATCACGTCGTATTACATTTATTATTATTCTGATTCTGACCCCAAAAGATAACGGACCTAGCTTTATTTATGCTGTAAACAATCAAATTTAGGTCTATTTCTATTTATTGAGGAAAAAAAGGCCTTTTTAATTAGATAGAATTATGGATTGTAGCGTAAACAGCAAGGGGTTTAGGAATTGAGAGGCCCTTTTTATTGGTAAAGATAGTGTTCCTATAACTTTTTAAGAGCTATGGTATTAAAGTCAAAACCCGGGATCTTTTGCATTAAACAGCCTTCTTTTATTACTAATAGATTTTAGCAGGTGGAAAACTCCAACCACCCAACTCAAGCTTCATTAACTAAAGCGTTTTCTTCAGAGAGCCCTTATAAAAACTAGCATACAATAAAGCACTAAAGGTTAAACATGAAACAGAAGGAAAACTCCTTTAGCAGAAAATCCTAGCTCGAGTGCTACTTTCAGGTATCTTTATATCTGGGATTTCCCGTTTGATAGAGGGATGTAAAGAATTAAAGTAGAAAAAGAGAGTGCATACAGTTACTATATAGCTAAAAGGTTTATTAGATCCAGTAATCAAAGAGTTCCCTATCTGTAGTAGGAAGGACTTTTAGCGGAAAAATTAGGGAGTAGCTGTAAAATGTAGTTATTTATGTCTTAATAAACCCGTTTTGGAGTCTTATGTTATGACTAGCTAGTGCTTTTTACTTCATTCTTAAATTAAAGTTTTATTCTAGGCAGGCCTAATAGTAGGTCGCTCATTTTAAAGGAAAAGGCGTAAATCTCAGTTAGTTGGACTTACAAAAGTTGTATTAATATTGTTCTACTGTAACTGTATTTGTTATGTTATAAAGGGTCCCCAATCCTCTGAAGAAATTCTAGAAAAAAGAAATTGAATTTGGATAAATAAAGGCTGCAAGCAATCCGCACTATCGGACTTGAAAGTTCAAACTATTTTTAAGTACAAAATATACAAGGAAATGCTAGAGTCCCGCTAGAAGTTCTTTTCCCTACAGAATAGAGTATTCAGGAAATTCTCTGTTGAACTGAAATCTAAACTTTAGTAAAACGAGAAGGGGCCCCCTTTAGAAATTGCAATTTAATAGAAGTTCATAATTTCAAAATGAAAGCTAAGTTTTCCAGGATACTCACTCACAGGGGTCCTTCTAAGTCTACTATTCAATACATGAGCATGAGATAAAAACTTCAGAAAGTGGGTTTCATTTTTGTGTAAATAACTATTATATTAGTAGTGAATATTGCAAATTCTAGTCTAGCACAACTCTCTTGCATAAGGAGGAGCCTCAATATATGAAAACTTAGTTAAGTCTGAGATGGCAAAATCACTCCTTCTTTATAAGGGATCCGCTCCAGTAAGCCCCCGTTTCGACAACCCCCTTTATATCCCGAAAGTGCTCCTCTAGGTTTGGTACATACAATACATATAAGTTCCCTTTCTTTTTAGTTAGTAACCCTGTACAATTAAGGAATTCTTACAGCATGGGATAAGTTTTCAAATAAGGACTTTAGTATAGTACTGGGAATTTCCAATTTAGGATATAAAGACCTTTGTTATATAAAAAGAAATGTAAGATGCTTCTTCAGTCAAACAAGGATTCGCTTGTAAATGTATTAAAAATGACAGGTAAAGCTCTACCACGGGTTTCACCCAATTAGCAGCATCACTTATATTATATTAGCGTGCTAGTCTTGTAATTAAAGAATCTCGACCAAATCCTAAAAATTTTCTGACGTGGTGTGGTACCCCTGTTTTGAGTCCTTTTACCTCTAAGAAATTGGATTTTGCTTATTAAAAAGTCATCAACACAAAATCGCTTAGATAGAATGACCTTGAATCAGAACCGAACTTTAATGTATACTCTTAAGTTAAGTTTAGTAGGTCGCTCGCGGTGTCCTTTAACCGATTAGATAGAAAAACTTCGACAGTACAGAATTAGGCGTGTGTGCATAGGTTCGAATCCCTTTGCCTGTAGAAAAGAATTAGGATACTCTCACTTTATTATGACTCTATATTTGCAGTCTGACCTTAGCTTTTAGCTCTGCGGAGTATTCTAAGCAACAAAACAAGTGAATTAGAATTTTCAATTTCAGTAAAGGCACTGATGGGGTCGGCGTGACTTATAAGTACTGCTCCAAGGATTGGCTAATTCCTTGATAGGGCTTTAAACGAATAAGGTTTTGTTATTCATAAAATAACTGGTGTACAAATAGATTCGCAGCAAAGAGTCAGTCCATAACCATAACTGAATGACAATATTTCTACCTAAAGGTACCTTTTTGTCTGAAGCAAACGCTTGAATAGAAAATGACAGGGTCTCCTCTAATTTCCTGTGCTTTCAGTATGGGGGGTTTAAGAGTAGAGATCCTTTCATAACTAATAGATAACGAAATTTTTCGAAGATTGAATGTAGTCAGCTAATGGGCACCCCCTAGTTTCAAGAGTCTGGCTAAAGTCTTTTTTATCTAAGTGATTTTTAAATTACGGAGTTCTTGAATAAGACAGCAGCTTCGGGAGAAAAGACTAAAGGAACCCATACTAATTTCTAGGTTTCTATTTTTATAAAAAATCTCAAACTCTTACTCTGCTATTTATTACATGCTCTGTGGAGATAGATTCGAAACAGGATAGAGGAAATTCCTAGAAATAATAGGGATCCCCCAAGTAGGAAGTTTCTTTGCTATCTTGAACTATTCCCATAATTTAAGGACCCTTTACGCACAACTTCCCTCTATACTAGAGGTTTTTATCTAATAAGGAACCCCCTAAGTTTTCATACTTGACTTCCCAGTCCAGTTACTTAAAAAAATCCACTAGTAAACCGCACTCCAATTCACAGGCTTATGAAAGGAGCATATAAGACTCAAAAATTTTTTGTTATTTTGAAACCCTCTTAAGGTTTGTACCCTTGCTAAAAAAACTTACACAAGGGACCTCCCATACCAAAAAGGCTTACAGAAAACGAGCCTCTAAAATCAACCCGGAACCCTACATTTATTGGTTTAGAGAATCTTTCACAAAAACAAACTAAAAGAGCTCTTTATTCTTTAAAAAGAAAAACTAACTCAAATTAAAGGTTCCTTTATTCCCCCACTGACTTTACTTAAAGGAGACTTCTGTTCAAACAAAAGCTCCTTTTGCGAGTTAGAACTACAACCTTTTAGAAAAGCGATAGTCTAGAAACAATATCCCACCTTAAATCTACTGTTTCGTAATAAAGGCGTCTATTTATTTAATCATTTATGGATATTACTCCAGGGGAAAAGGATTCACAAAATAGGTTACTCTACTATTATTTAATTATAGGATAACAAGAAGCACAAGCTATCCTTTGAGACGCGATATTATAAATTTTATTCGCCTAAGCTTGTAAAAAGCCTAGTCTAGTAATATATAAAGTTAAGCTGAGTGCACTTACATGAAAAAGTTTTTCCTGGGAAGTACGCAATCTTTTTTACACTAACTTTGTTTTAAAATCTAGAATACCTATGTATACTCAAGAAAGGGTTCTTTTAACCAAATTTTGTGGGGGGTACACGCACGAGTTCTAATCCTTTTACCTATAGAAAAAATGGAAGGTTTAAGCTATTCTCAGTTTCAGGACTCCATATTATCTTAGCCTGGACCCCTAGTCTAGACGCCACTATATCGGATATGTAACCTTCTTGTAGCATTTGAAATTAAGGAATGACTCAAAAGATCCTTTATCCTTATGTACGAAATATTCCAAAGACAAGCGGATTATCTTCTTTCTTCGACCAGCAAAACCTCAAATCTAATTAATAACACGAAAATACTTAGGTTCAAGTCTCCTTATCTCACCACCAATACATAGTAACTTATTCATTCATAATATCTCCAGGGGGCTTATCCCAAAGCGAAAAACGCATACTTCTTAGCTTCTAAATTGTATGGACAAAGCTTTAGTATTCAGCCATTACTAACCACTGGAATCCGAAAAGACTCAAACTAAGAAGGAACTCCTTTTTATTATATAACACGGACTTCCCTGTTAATAAGGAATTGCTGAATTATTAGAGTGTATTAGACAAAAAAGGTAATTGGAGATGACTTGGTTTGCCGAGTATAAAAAGAATAATTTAGGTTTTTTTAGTTTTCAAGAGCCCCTAGGGATCTATACTATTGACTTACTTTGGTTGGTTTCAGTACTAGGATTTTTAGGGAATTTTGGTAGTTAGCTCAAGGGGTTGCTTTTTACAGGGCATTATAAAGATAAAGAGACCTCTTACTAATTTAAGTTGTATTACTAACATGGTTGACTAATTATTCTTCTTTCAAGCAGTTCTTTTGTAGCAGCCCTATACGGAAAGCCTGCTTATAGGGTTACCTAACTAAGCAACGAAAAGCGTGGGAAATAACTTAAGGATCATCAGATTAGCTACTTTGCGAAATTTGTCTTAATAGAAATTAGATGATTTGCAACCTTTAACATACACTGTAATCTAGTTTTAACAAAAGGGAACTTTTTATAAGAAGACTTCTCTCAGGGGAAATACTCAACAATTCATACAACAATTTCGCATTAAACCTCAAAAGAACTCAAACCAAAAAACTCAGGAAGTTTCCCTGGCTAGCTCCTTTTCTTTTTTGTTAGTTTTTAAGGTTTATGTCTCAGGTCGATCCATCGAAAATTGGATTTATGCAAAACTCGCCACGTATATTTAAAAGGACTCCCTGATGCAGAGTGCCTGAAACCCTTTGCAAAAAAAGTACCCATAAGAGTATATTTTTAGTTTAAAAACCTGACCTAAAACCTTAAATTCCTCCGAAAGAGGGAGTCCCTTTTTACAAACCCGGATAACCTTAAAAGGTAAGGCCCCTCCGCGCACAAGTCTTACACTCTATTTTATACTTGTATTATAAAAAAAAAAGGAGGGTTAGGGTTCTAAGTCTTAGGCTGGATAGTGACTTTAGTATTCCTCTTTTTCATTTGTACAAGAATTCCTTCTATCTTTCTTAGTTTTAGAAGTGTTATGGGACTCATGTATTGCCTAAGTGGCTTAGAAAATAAGGGAACTCCTATGCCTATGTAAGTGCCTTAGGCGGGCTTTTTAGTTTATAGGTTGTAATACTTAAGAGTTTCATAAAATAAGGTGAATAAGGAAAAGTTTGTACAAAATCAAACATAAAAGGGCCCCAGATGTGTAAAGGGTGCCCAAACTCTCGATAAAGGACATTTCTTTTTCTAGGTAATAACTCCGGAGTTGTTCTAATAAATCCTTAATTCTTTTTGTGAATCTTTATTGGAAGTCTTTGCTTTTTAATGTAAAATAGACAACATATTATCTTATCCCTGAATTTTAAAGTTAAAGAGCATTCGAGGAATAATAAAGGACCTTCCTAAGGTTTCCTACGCTTTTTAGTTTTTTTTTACTTAATAGGAAGTCTTTGCTTTATAGGGTCTCCCGCAGTTTTAGAGTGTTGTAGATAGAACATTTATACGTTATAACCACAAGCCATTTATGTAACTTTCTTAATACTCATAACTTGCTTCTTAAGAGCTATACCTTTTCTTGTAGCCTAATTCTGTATCAGTATCCTCCTGAGAACGAGACTCTTACAAGACTCCCTTAGTCTTAAGTTTAAATATAAAAAAGCTACAAACAAAAGTTTTCCCTAGGTTTTCTTAAAACTAAAACTTTATTTATTTCTACATTTTGAACTTCTTACTTTTTATATCCCAAATATCATTCCTTGTTAACCGGAAACCAGTCACACAAGAGTTCTCCACAACATGTAAGATCCCTATACGAGATTCAAAATACGGGGGAATACCTATAAAAAGACTAGCACAAATAAGAAAATACACGAGATCAAGTCCCTTACTCTCTTCCGAAACTTTCTCACTTAGAAAATTCTTATCTTTCTTTAGTTTCTTGTGGTCTAAACTAGAATTTAGAATAGAAGGAATCCCAACATCCCGAAAAGTCTAAAAAGAATGATAATTAAAATGAAAAAGCCTAACGTAGAAGCCTTAGAATTTCTAATGTTAAGGAAAAGGCGCCCCATTTACTTATAGCTGATGCCTGAATAAGGAGCCCTTCTATTTCAAATTCAACCAGTATTCACTTAAATTAGATCCCCTACGCACCCACAAAACTCCGGCGTTGAAAAGTAGCAAATCCCGAATGAAACTCTAGAGCGGGTTCCCTTACTACAAGCAAACCACGAACTTCCAGGTGGCCCCTAGATCCAATTACGTTAAGAGTAAAGCTTTCGATAGAGCGACTGTAAGGGACACAGAAGTCAAAATCCAACACGCGGGATTCTTTCTATAATCTTTAAGAAAAGAAAGAGCTATTCTGCAGTAAAGCACACTATTCTATAATAATTTAACTCAACTATCCAGTATATATATAAAGATATAAAATAAGTAGATTACGAATCTGACTATTCAAATCAAACTAAAGCCTTTCAAATACCTTTCTCGAAAGCTCTTATAGAAGCTCCTTGGTTAGCGAGTCTAAAGAATTCATTGCGCTGTGAAAAGGTACTTAATATGGGGCGTTATAACATTGTGGTAAAACTTTTAGCCAGCACCTAGAATCTCCTCAAGTCTTGTCAGGAAAGTCCTCAGTTTTTTAAGGACACTCTATAAGATAAAGCAAATTATTTATCCGGGTTATGCCCTATTAGTACTAAAGCAAGGGACTCTTTTCAGACGAAAAACCCCAGTTATTTAATATTCTTGCAGATATTCTCTCCTTATCCTTAAGAAAAGAAGCAGTGAATGTTTACTCACTTTTCTAAAAAAACTTGAGAGTTTGACTTTTGCCCTTATTTGGTTTTATAAAAAGGCGTTGTACTTATCTAATTACATTGGTAAGTGAAACTTAGATTAGAAGCCTTTAGTTTCAAACGTATCCGTAATAACTGGACTTTCTAATGATCCACATCCAGTTCAGGTCTGAGAAAACGCTCCTATTTAAAAAAATTTTTCTTTGCTTCGGCATAATATAGCAAACCCTATCATTCTCTTTTCTACCGTGACTTGACAACTTGATGGATCCCCCTTTTTAGAATAATTAGTATAAGAAGGGTGCCTAAACCTTATGTTTATAAATACTCTACCCCGTCTTCTATTATTCTCCAACTCAAAAGGCACGAGGCATCTAAACGGGAATTTTGAACTTAACTAGGCACTCCCGCTCAGATAGATAGAAGGGTTAATTTTACTATATAAAGCACCCCTTTTTGTCATAACGAGCTAGGACCAGCAAAGATGTAAAGGGGCCTGAGACTAGGATTAGGAAAAGGGGGAATTCAAAGGCTTGGTTCTAACGGATATTATAGCATCTAAACTACAGCGGGCTTACTTAGCGGCTTAGTAAAGCCATGTTTTATCTTTATGAGCAGAGTTGCTTTAAATAGGTAGTGTAAAAAGCTGTACTAAAGGTGTTTATTCTCTCCAAACAAAGGCAAAAAGAAAATAAAGAGTGAGTGGAAACCCCTTCACTTAGCTCTTCAAAGCTTTTTGTTAAGGCCCTCTCTTTACAGTGTATAAGGGAACTCCAAAAGACAAGCTTTTGCCTTTGTCTGCCCCTGTGCGTGGATTGTCTTTTTGCAGAAGAGAGGTAATGTAATTAAGAAAGCGCTGCAGTTAAGGATTTACCTATGTAGTATTAAAGCATACTCCTCTGTTAGTGATAAGAGCAAAGAGCGGAGGAGGGAATATCCCTACCCTAAGAATTCCTATAGTACACTCTAAAAAAAGAAGTAAAATAGAATAACTATAATAGAGACTATACTAACTCTTATTTTTATACTCCGTTCCGAGAACAAAGAAAAGGAACCTTATTATTACGGGCATCTATTACTCCTCTGATAAAACAGCTGCTACTAGGACAAGCCTTAGGGAGTGCCCTTCTTTTTTATTAGTTTAGGAGAGGTCTCTAAAAGGTAAGATTAAAGGGACATCCCTGACGTAAGTAATGGTTGAGACCCGGACACACCCTGTAAAAAGTCTGGAAACTCGGGTTATCGGTTCTATTAGCTTTGTTTGTACCTAAATAAAAGAGGACACCTTGCCGCCATTCTAGGGAGCTTCCCAATACTCAATTTTTTGAAGCTTACTTCATTATCTAGTTTTAATTTGTCTCTATTCTAATTTGACTTCTGGGTATACCCCTCATTGTGCGCTTTTTCATACTCAATTATCTCAAACTTTCGTTGAGTTAGTATTCTTTTTGTAGCTACATATCCCTTGATTTTAGTTAAACTCCGGAAGGAGAGTACTCTCATATTTACAAATAAGCTACAGTGTCAGATAGAGTTCTCTTTTCAAGGCACGCCTCTACTAAAAATCCTGCGCCTAATCGTATCTAACACTCATTTGTATTCGAAATAGCTTTACTTATATATATTTTAAGCATCTAAAGTTTTTACTAGAGGAATAGCCTTTAAACCCACCTTATGCTAAGCGAAGGGGGAGAGGTCCTCTAAAACTAAACTGGGAGCTCCGAGTCCCCACAACCCTCGCCTTAAAGAAGCAGCCTAGGCTAATAAAGAGACGCAAAACTCCGCTTTTATAAACCGCATAGAATCTGATTCCATACACAACTCTATAGGGTCAAAATATTATAAAACCTGTCCAACAAAAAAAGGATAAAGAGATAATAAGCTTGGTCAAATTGGAGAGGCTCAAGTCTAGGGGTATTTACAAAGAATAGAGTATCTACAATATCTAGAGACTACAACTACAAGAGGCTGCATAGAGGGCTCATAAGAGTAAGACTAAAAAGCTACAGCTATCAAGATAGAGAGTAAGATACAGAATACAAGTTTAGCTAATATGAAGATTCGTAGCTGATGTTTAGAGTTAGAGATTCTTTCTTGTACTAAGTTACTAACGAGAAAAAGGGGGATTTCTTTTTAAGATTAGAACTTGGAAGGGTATTCTAAAATGGGGTAACTGAGAGCTTTCTGCTTGTCTATAATAGGGTGTCAGAAGTAAGGAGGTTAGAATAAAAACTTGAGTTTGGAATGAAAAGGAGTGTAAGGGAATTCCTATAAGAGGGCAATAAAGACTTTAAAGTATAATATAATGTAACGTGCAATCTTTTTATGAATTTTTGGCTGACTATTACAGGTGAGTATAATACTAAAATTAAGGGAGAAATAAATCAAGTTCTGTAAAAAGGTCTTAGGATGTGTAATCTGGTAACTTTGAGAGTAAAAAAACCTTACATAAAAAAGAGATCCTCTGTCTATAGGAGAAGCTTTTTTTGATACAAATCCTTTTTTATTTTAAGTTCCTACTTCCCTGTTCTGGACTAAAGAGGACTCCGCAAGGTTAGAGCTCCAGTTTAGTTTAGGATTTCCTTGTGCAGAGGAAGAACCCGCTTCATTTAATAGTTTATTTAATAGATTGAAACCTTTTGACAATTGCTAGAATTCCTAAGAGATTTACAACTGAAATGGAAAAGGAGCTCGAAAAGCTTAGTAGCTAAGGAAATCCAAAGTAAAATAAGAATAAAAATTGACTTATCTTTGCCCTAGGTCTAGACTCTTACGGTTTGGTTCCTATAGTTTTTGCTGTACTTAGTGTATTAGTGAGATTCCTCTTTAATAGTTATTGTATTTCTATATCTTACGATACCTTATACATTAATTAAGGTATATGGTATCTAAGAGGTTCTAGTGTATACTAGTAAAGTATTAGAAAGTAATAGGGGTTCTAGCTGTATTAAGGTAAACTTTCCCTGTTCTTATCAGTAAAAGAGGAGAGAAACCTTAAAGAATTCCTGGTAAGTCTGTATTACCAACTGTGCAGCGTAGCGTGCGTAGGGCGGTTAATGCTAGGAGTAATTATAGATACACCGACTTACGTCGTTATAACCAACCTCAAGAGCTTCCTGCTTAAATTGTCCTTACCTCCCTCGACTTTGATCTATCTCTTTAGGAATTCCTTTAAAATTGTCAGAACTGGGCAACAATAAACAAAAGGAAAAACCCCTAAGCTCTTTAATTAGACCGGAAAGCGCTTGCTCTCCAACTTCTTTTTTGTAATACCTGCTTTAGCCCTTTATCAAGTCTTAATCTTAAAACCTTCACAATTGAAAAGAAAGCCTTAGAGAGACCCCCTTAATTCAAAAAGGAATTCTTACTTTAGAAACTTCATAGAGTCCCAAAGTATCCTTTACTAAAAACTAGGGGCTCCCTAAAGTTGAGTAGCTCAAAAGGCCAAACTTAAGCTTCAATTCTCAAAAGTTTACTGTTAGTTTAGTATAGTAGTAATTAATTGCTCCAGAAAAACTAAAGAGTCGGAATTTTTAATTAAAAGGGTGCCTTCGTCCTGATAATTATATACTCAATCTAAGACTAAGAAAGCAAGATACAGAATCCACTAGCTATGATGAATGGGCTAGAGAAGACATATAAAGAGCAGGTATAGCTAGAAACTTAGAGGATCGTTATGGGTATTAAGGATTAAGAGTTAGATCTATCCTAGCTTATAAAAGAGGAGTGAGATAGAGGTAATAATAAGTAGTAAATGTTGGCCAAGCTTCCAAGAGCAATAGAAAAGTTTTGTCCTTGAGATTTTAAGTCTAAAGCTAGGTTTAAGTTGAGTATGCAGGGGTATATAGGTATGACGGCTCAAAAGGCTCCACTATAACAAAGAGTGGTTAGGTTTCTTAGCGAAGCGAATAGATAGAAAGTAGTAAGAACTAAAACAAGAGGAAGTTTCCCTTTAACAACAAGACTATTCTCTATACACTAAACTATAAGGGCGCTTCTCTATATACCAGTTGCAAATAGAAGAGGAATATACCTACAATACAACTAGAACTACAATACCTATTTACTAACACTTATCCCTTATCTAACTAGTATATACTTATTAATTAAAGTTAATACATTATAAGAAAGACTCTAATACAAAAATACAATAGCTGCAATAAAATAATAATAATAAGACAGGGAATACAGTAGCTACATAGGTTACAAGAAGGCGGACACTGGAATAGCCCAGAGACCTGGGAGTGTAGTTCTAAAAAAGCAAATACCGGATAATAAGTGGGATGGGGCTGGGACTCGTGTATTGCTCTGGGTTATCATACTCCGGTTAAGGCACTAATTCAAGGAAGTCGTAAGCATTGGTGTCATAGGGCCTCTATGTATACTCAAATAGACTAAATACAGCACTCTCCTTTATAGTGGGGAAGACCACTATCTCCCTCACCCCAACTCCCCTCTCTAGAACAATTAAACTACTAATAAGACTAAATGCAACAACCCTTACTAAACTACCTATTCTATTTCTAATACAAATATAGGGACTAATACGATACGCTAGTACTAATAGTGATCTATTTACACTTACAAAAGAAGAGTAGTACACTAGCTAAGGGCCTAGAGTGTAGGTATCAAAAGCTTCGAACAAAAGGAAAGCTTGCTTGTTTTATTCTTTCTCTTTCTAAGATAAAAGATAAACTGAGTATGGTTGTTTCGGAAATACCCCCGGTTGCTACTCTTTGTTTATCAACGCCAAGTCTCGGGTTGTACACAAGTTTGATATTATAGATTGGGTTTTCTGCTAGTTGACAATTTGAGGTTACGACAGGTGCCTCTAAAGTAAGCCGGATTTGTTAGTAGAATTCCTGTTCCGTGCAGGGCTGTTATTGCTTGATATAAATTTTCTAAGCCTTTCTCAAGAGGTAAGCGGTCTTTACTGAAAATTTCATTTTCTTTTGGATCACCCATTTCGTATTTTTCAAGCTTTAAGACCCGTTTAGTTTGGCAGGGATCCCCCTAAAAACTATAGCTGGCCTGGAAACACTCCTTTTTATTTTATTATTCCATCAGCAATTTCCGCTGTATAAAGTTAACAATTAAGGATAGGTTCGACGCCCCCTCTACCTTTTAATCTCGAAACGCAAATAATAGATAATAGATTCCTGAATTAACGAAAAGGAAGGGTTTAAACAAGATTTTGTGCAAAATTCAGGTATACACAAGTAATTTAAAGAAACCTGCCTGTAAGTATCCTTGTATAGTAGTTGGGACCTGTTACCAATCGGTTTAGAGACTATAACTAGTAAATAAACCCGAAATTTTAAGACTTAGTTAAACATATAGAAAATTTCATATCAAAGTGTTTCTATTAAATATAAGGTACTTTTTTTTAAGAACTTCCTTGTGCTATTGTCAGATTCTAGGTTTAAAGGGCCCCGTAGAAAGATTTCAGTTGACGGGCTTACTTTTATACCGCTAAGGGTTTTCAGAGATAGTTGTAATATGTATCTAAATCCGTATAAAGTATATAGGTACTGGGTTTTGCGCGTTTTATATTTATATTAGTAAGAACTTCCTGTTTATACTGAATTTGAAGGGTAAATGTTATAGTGTATTCGGGGCTCCGAGATCTTGGGTCTCTCTACCTAGAAAGCTTACATTTAACAAAATTCCATTTTTCATTTCTATTTTTTGGGTTTGTTCGTAGGGTTAGTCTATGCAGCATATGTGGATTTCTTTAGTTTTTACTCGCTTATTAATTAAGAGGAACTCCTTGCCCTTAACGCATGCTATTTAGATTTTAAGAACTGTTTATAATGTTATTTAGTTATGTTTATTAAATGTATGCACTAGAACTGACAAGACAATAAATCTTCCCAGGGGATCCCTCAATTATAAATTTAATAGGAGAACTCGCCATTTTCGCTTGAGAACTGGCTTCTTAAAACCTTTTTGTTCGCAGAATACTCCTTAATCTCAATCAAGTTAAAAGGCCAATAAAATTAAGAAGAATTTAGTTATATTAGCTCCTAACAAACTAAGACAACTAAGAAGTAAAGCAAGTAAGAATCCAAAGTGATAATAGTCAATAGAAAACCAAGTAAAACAAAAGAGAAAGATAGGAAGTCCGTTGTTGGGGTTGGTTATAGTGTGCTCATTACACATTCTAAATACTATATGTAGTGAACCTTCCTCCGCTAACGCTACAGTAACAATCTTTCCTTAGACTATTAAGTTTCTATACTCACTAACGATAAAGACAAAGAGTAACCTCTCTTAAAGAACAACTAATACAACTAAAAGCAAGCTTACCTCTATACCTACTATACTATAATAAGAGGAATATACCTTAAGAAACAACAAAGACATATAAAAATAACTAATACAAAGACTTAAGCTACAGTATAACTTCACTAGCTACAATAATACAAATAAGTACAGCTACAGGGAACCATAAGAACAAGAGTACTAAGAATACAAAGGGGCCTGCCTTACCCTTTATAGCAGCTATTAAGGCCTGATTTCGCTTAAGCTATAATTTTTTTATGTTACTGTAACGCCCTTCCTTAATAACCCCTTACCGACACGAAAAAAACTTCTGAGGGGTAGCACCTTACTGCAGTCCTTTTCAGATAATTTTAAAGATATTCTGATACCTAGAAATATGGTGTATATGCGCTCTACCCTCTCTACCTTAAGAGCTTCCTCTAAATCTAAAAGAGTGATGAGAGAAACCCCGGGTTGCTTAGGATAAATAAACAAAGAAAACACCCCTTAGGGCTTACTATGCTCCTAGGTTTCCAAAGTCCTTTTACTTAACTCGATTACGTAATGATATTTAATTTGCAGGTTTCAGAATCTTTGTAAGCTTTTTCACTTCATTAGAATAAGGGACTCCCTTAATGTTACATCTTAACCTTTATACGTTAGATTTTCCACATTCCCCAAGTCTTATTTTCGGTAATCGGAAACCCATAAACAAAGGAACATAAGAGCAACTCTTTAATTACATTACCTTGATAAAAAGCCTTTAACCTGAATACAGGAACCCTAGACATACAAGAGAAAGACTTTTTAAAGGGGCAAATAGCTGCTTTTATCCTTAAAGACTTGCTTACACCTTTTAAAATCTATAGAATAGAAGAAACCTGGCTGACCCGTAAAAAGCCTCCTAAGTAAAGAACTCCCTATTTGATTGACAATTCCTGTACTTTAAAGGATAGAAAGGCAGGTTAATATCCCGACTACAATACAGAACAGAAGGATATCCCACACTTTACTGGAAAAGTCTTTAATAGAGATCCTTTAAAACTTATTTTGTGATTCTATATACAATACACGCTAAAGCATAAACCTAGAGTTTTTTTATAAATAATTATTTGTGAGTTTGCCTACGTAGGATAGGTTCGAACGAAATTCTTACGGAATTACTAAGTAACTTTATAACAAGAAGGGTTTTTCTAATCTTAGATTTGGTAGCTTGAACAAGAAGTCCCATTTACGACTAATTTCTAAATATATGAAATTCTGCCGGCTTTTTATTCCTTAATCTAGAAAAAGAAAGTCTCAGAACCTACGCAAATCTATCTGTATCGTTATACCCGGCCCTATTGAGTAGGTATAGTAGAAGAGGGCACCTATTAGAATTTATGAAAAAGAAAGCTCGTACGTAAGGCCCCGGTTTTACAAAGCAAGAAAATAGACTTCTAAAAGTTAAACTACTAAACTCCGTCAAAACACATCCTGCTAAAGTTTCTTGCACGAGATTTAACACTAAACCCGAAACTACTAAAAAGTTTGACTTATTGTAATAAATTTCAACCTATAAAAGTAGACCTGGCTCCAGTATAAAGGAACCCCTCTTTTACCTATCTATTTAAAATCCTGGGTATCCTGTTTAAAAAGCCTACGCCGGATTTACTTTCTAACAGTTAGACTCATATTTCAGATAAGATTCTTTTACAAGCAAGCGTTTATACTTGGTTATATAGAAGTGTTACCAAATTTCCTATTTCTGCTTAGCGACCCCCCAACGTAACTCTGTGCTCTTGTAGCTTTATTCTTTAGAGAAAAGAAGGTGTACCGAGGTAAGTCATTTTTCAGTAAGAGACCCGCGAGGCTTTGACTAAAAGTTAACGAAATATAAGAAGAGTTTGATAAATCCTAATTTTGTAAGTATTTTCTAGTGACTCTTTAGATTTTAGTGATCGGGATTTCGGATTCCATTATAAGAACTTGTCCAAGAGAAGAATAAACCAAAGTGTTTCCACTTGAATTCGTTCTTTTTGAGATGATACTTATTTTAACTTTCAAAAACAAAAAAAGTCTTGGCCAGGATGCATCCGCGGGATTCTTATTTTAATGGAGTTGAAGCATAATTTGAAATTTGTATCCGAGGGTATATTTCTCTTTATAAGTAAGATTGATCCCTTCTTAAAGGAGCTTAAGGTAGAGTCTAATTCTAGATGGAAAAGCAGTTTTTATACATTGGAATTAAACCCCAAAATGAGTTTTAAAGCAGGCTCATTAATAATTCGTGTTACAAATAAGAAGAGAAAGATTAAATTAAGGTATATAATAAAAAGTTTGGAGTGTTAGTGCTTCCCTTATAGAGTCTAATTTAGGGGATCCTAACAGGAAAGTATAAACTGAGTGAATTCCGAGTTAGTTTAATGAAAGGAAAGCTTTTAGTTTCAACTTGTAAAAGCTAAGCTTACTCATGGTTTAGAACAATTATTTAATAGTCATTTTGTCTGTTATAGAAAGTAAGAAGGAGGGGCCTTTAGTGTCCTGTTATGTCCGATAGAATGCAAGAAGAAATTCTGCTAGTCAAGAAGTTTAAAAGTAGATAAACAGCGGATATAGGGCTCGAGATTTTTATTCAGTTATTAGTAAGACGTTATCCAGAGCGAAAACACGTACAAAAGGTTCTTATAGTAGTAACTTTATTCTTGTTGGTAATTTTCGACTATTCGGGATCCCTTAAACGGCTCCTAATTAGAGAAAGTTTTAAACGCCGTTCCCAGAATTCTTATCTAAGTAACAAAATATGCTAGAAACATCTTGAATTTTCGAATAACACTATAAACTTTTGCCAATCTATGTGATCCCTGGTCAAGAGAAAGGGTAAAATATAAGGGCCCTAGAAACTAAAAAGTATTTGCTCCTATAGAAAGAAGCCTGTCTATTTAGGATTACTCTTATAAAGAATCCTAAACCAAATACAAATAAAGTAGGAAAAAAAGAAACTCATGGCTTTTAGGCTCTTATATTGTATGCGATAAACTTCGTGTATCAAGAGCAAGGAAACATATACATATTAAGTGTTCAATCTTACTTTTATTCTTTCTCTCAGATATATATATATATTCGAGCTAATTACTGGATTTCCCAATAGGCTAAGAATAAAGTTAAGGTAAAACACAATCTTGGCAGCTATTAGTATTAGTGCATTTCATTTAGTCGAAAAAGGGTTTACTACATTTATAGGGTATGCTGTATTCAGAATAAGAAGGCAGTCTCTTACCTGTCTAATATAAAATGAATAGAGAACTTTGCGTTCTTTTGTCCCCTCAAAGGTAAACCCCAAAAAGAATTTAAAGTGTCCTAAAAAGGAGGCCCGTAACGTAGTAGCAGTGCTTATTTAATTCCTGTATAAAAGCTTTTTTTCGTAGCTTACACTGGGTTTACTTCTTTTCTTGTAAATATATGATATACCTGCTTTTTTATGTACTACTTTCCTCTAAGGAGCTTGCCAGGACTCCTACCTTTGTTTCAAAAGAAATCGTTATAAAAAGCATTTTTATTACCTTTCAATAAAGTGGATACCCCTAAAATTAGCACCTTGTACAAAGTAAGTAACCTTAAACTAAACGACACCCTATACTATACTTGAGAACTAGAAAAACTCTATAGTTTTCCGTTATCACGGTGTTTGCAACTAAACTAAGAAAGGCCTTGGAGTCCGCGGTATCCTTTTTACTTTATAGTTAAAAACTTTCCCTCACCCAAGAAGGAAAAGAAAGAGCGGATATTCTATGAAAAAAGACTTAGACTCCCTGCTGCTTTGCTCTAATTTTATTATAAAAAGTGCTGAGGGATTTATACCTTTTTAAGGGCACTCTCGTGAGAGTAGGAATTTCCTTATAGTTTATAAGTAATAAAACAGGATTTCAAGTATATATATAGGATTTTCGGTTCTAGAGTTCCCCTTTAGGTATCCTCCTTCTTTGTGTATGCTGACTCCTTCAGAGGGTATTTGAGTTTTCTCCTCCCATTAAGTAGCTAGGCCAAGGGTTCCCTTAGTGTTCTTGACAGTCATTTTTCTAATTTAGTAAGGGCTTTAAGTGATAAAAAAAAGACTAACTCTATCACTATGTTAAAATAAGAGCTTGTTGTTATAGATAGATATTTGGGGGTAGTATTATCAAGTTAGAGAATCCTAGTCGCGGAACTCTGAATTTAAGACGAGTTAAAACCTGAAATTAGAGTCCTATTTTACTTTATTTCAACTCAAGGCACTCAAATTCAAGGGAGTTCATTACATTCTCAAGATAAGGTAAGATGTTATCAAGTAAGACTAATTACCCATGTATACTGGATATAGAAAGGGCTTTAGCAAGAGAGCTTATTTACCTTTGTATTAGCCTCAGTATTATTAGCTTGGAATTTTTTAAGGGATTGACAGAGCCTTTACCCGAGGAAAGGTTGTATATATCTCATAGCCCAGAAAAAGTTAAACCCACTGTAAAACAGTAAATAAGACAATACCATAATATAAGCCTAAGAATCTAAAATATCCCAAGGAATTATAGGAACTCTAAGATATTCATGTACCTTTAGTAGCTTTAGGAATGGAAGTGTTGAACAGGCTTTTCCAGGTATGTACCTATTTTGTTGTGAGTGCTTTCTCATGATAGATAATAAAAGCTAGTTTCTATGTTTCCGAAATAAGATTTATGTTTCGGTAGTTTCCGGGAAAGGGATCTGGCTCCTTCTC
This sequence comes from Pelargonium tetragonum, assembly GCA_036897445.1. Lineage (NCBI taxonomy): Eukaryota > Viridiplantae > Streptophyta > Magnoliopsida > Geraniales > Geraniaceae > Pelargonium > Pelargonium tetragonum. The sequence goes on along the minus strand of JAYMTL010000182.1, from coordinate 188 downwards.
TGTATTTCTATTTATTTTAGATATTAGAAATTCCTGAACAAGTTTTAGGGTTTCTATAATTAAGGGAACTCTCTTTATGTCATGCTTGTTATAGTCTCCAGGATAGAAATAGAAGTCTCTAAACTATTATAAAGGGTTCCCAGGAAAAGGTACATATTTAATATAATAAGCTCGTAAAGGCTCAGAGG
>JAYMTL010000181.1:0-29517 GCA_036897445.1 Pelargonium tetragonum | reverse complement strand
AACTATATCTATCCTTTCGTAAACGAATTTCGCATCTTTTGACATATAGGATTTACGTATACAACATAGATCACTGTCAAGGAAGAATTCAGGAATTCTTTAGATATTTCTATTCAAAAAAAGGAATTAAGGAACTTTCAAAACAAGGATTGGGTTGCGCCATACATAGGAAAGAGTATACAATAATGATAATGATTTGGTGAATCAAATCGGTCTAATAGGGAACTTGATTAGTGGATAATAGTTAGTTGAGAGTGAAAGATTCCTGCGAAAAGGCTCATTAACTCCTAATTCCTGCCGAGTAGACCTTGTTGTTGCGAGAATTCTTAATTCATCAGTTGTAGGGAGAGACTTATGTCACCACAGAGACTAAAGTGTTGGATTTAAAGCAGGTGTTAAAGATTAGAAATTGACTTATTATACTCCTGAGTATGAAACCAAGGATACTGATATCTTGGCAGCATTCCGAGTAACTCCGGAGGAGTTCCACCTGAGGAAGCGGGGGCCGCGGTAGCTGCTGAATCCTCTACTGGTACATGGACGTGTGGGTGGACTGATGGGCTTACCAGCCTTGATCGTTACAAAGGACGCTGCTATCACATCGAGCCCGGAGAAGAAAATCAATATTATATACATTGAAATTGAAAGCCTATCTTCCGCGGGCCTAGTCAATTCTTTTATTCATAGGAAAAAGTGACTCGTACGCAGGGAGTCCTATTCTGTATGTTCGGAATAAATATAGGGCTCTCCTCTCAGTGAAATCTCCAAGGAATTCTAGGCTTCCCTTAAGTTTCACTATATTCAAAGGAGGTTTAAAAGATTAAGAAAACTGGTCTTAGAGGCCTACTGTGTCTTTTAAGAGGTAATCCTATGAACAGAGGGATCTCAAAAGAAGTATTCCGTATAAAGGTTCTCCAAGAGCTGTCTGAAAAAGGAGTCCCTCTTTTTTATCGAAGTAAGTTTCTCTTTATCTCATGGAAAAGGGGAGGTCCCTTAAGATTTCATCTAGGTGCTACTTTTTACTTGGGCTTGGCAGGAACCTGTAATTATATTATAACAACGGGGGGTATACGCATTTTTAGATAATCTCATAATAGGAAAAAGTAAATAATTACTTAATACGCAAATGTTGACTCTAGTTAGCCTTCTCTGATTTGAGAATTCCTCCATCTGACCTATTGCGCGTTTATATAAATTTGAATCCGAAGCCTTGAATATTCTTTTTGTTATGTTACTTGAGAAATTTGTGGAAGTGTAGCGTATAGGTATACGCAGTATAATAAAGTTGTAGGGTTCCCTATATCCTGCCGAGGTAAGCGTTTAAGTTCACGAGCTTTCATTTCATTTTAAAAGTCTAATTCTAGCGAATTTCTTGTTATGTATGTAAGATTTGAATCAGTATCTATGATTATAGGGAGGTCGCTTTATTCCCAGTCTTTTTCTAGTTTACATCCTGTTATGGCTAGTTTTTTTTTGTATTTTTGTAGCTAATATACAAGGGTGCGACTCTCTGTTTACCTAATCTTAAAGACCTTTCTATCTAATTTGTTTGTAAGGATAACTACTTACTTATAGAATGTGGGAACTTAGACTTTCTATTCAACAAGCTTAGCGCTCTAAAAAAACCTTAATCGAAGCCGCCAGAGCTTTATAAAAAAACAACGAGGGATCTATAAGGTAATTCCACTGAATTGAGAAAGAAGAATAAGACATGAAGGATAGAGACTTGGAAGATAGGAATAAGTTCATGCTTATTGGTGGTCCTATAAGAGTCAGTTACTAAAGAAATCTTGCTAATTCACTAATAGAATAGAGCAAGAAGAATAAGCGGGACAAAAGAAGACAAGAAATGGCTTACTCTTGAAACTCTTCCGCTCTTTGTTTTAAAAAGGTATCCAATTCGTCCTTCTTCTCCTTCGTCAACCCACCCTTCTCTAACAGAGACTGGAGGAGCTCAGGTTTGATAGATGACAGAATCTCTCTCTCGAATTGAGCTATTCTGTCTAATGGCATGCGATCACAGAAACCATTCACAGCTGCATAAATCACTAGAATTTGTTTCTCTATAGGAAGTGGTGCATATTGGGCTTGTTTCAGAACTTCTGTAAGCCTTGCACCCCTGTTAAGTAATGCCTGAGTGGCTGCATCAAGGTCTGAGCCAAATTGAGCAAAGGCAGCAACCTCTCGATATTGGGCTAACTCTAGTTTCAAACTACCGCAAACTTGTTTCATTGTTTTCAACTGAGCCGCAGAACCCACTCGACTCACCGATAAACCTACGTTTATCGCTGGACGAATCCCACGATAAAAGAGTTCTGTTTCCAAACAGATTTGACCATCTGTTATTGAAATCACGTTCGTTGGAATATAGGCAGAGACATCTCCCGCTTGTGTTTCAATCACAGGCAAGGCTGTCAAGCTACCTGCACCTGTGTCATCTGAGCGTTTAGCTGCTCTTTCTAATAGACGAGAGTGTAAGTAGAAGACATCGCCTGGGAAAGCCTCACGGCCTGGTGGTCGGCGTAATAATAAGGACATTTGGCGGTAGGCCACTGCTTGTTTACTAAGATCGTCGTAGATTATGAGAGCATGCATGCCATTATCTCGAAAGTATTCCCCCATCGCACAGCCTGAGTAAGGTGCAAGAAATTGAAGAGGAGCCGGATCTGAGGCTGTTGCTGCTACAAGAATCGAGTAAGATAATGCACCCGCTTCCGAAAGAATTTGAACTAATTGGGCCACCGTTGAACGTTTCTGACCCACTGCAACATAGACACAATATAATATCTCCTTATCAGAGGTCGCTCTTGAATTCAGGTCTTTTTGGTTTAAGATGGTATCGATCGCTATGGCTGTCTTTCCTGTTTGGCGGTCACCGATTATCAGTTCCCGTTGACCACGACCAATTGGAACCAAACTATCCACTGCTTTCAGGCCCGTTTGCATAGGTTCGTGCACTGATTTACGTTCTATTATACCTGGAGCTTTCACTTCAACACGGCGTCGCTCATGATCACTTAATGAACCCTTACCGTCTATAGGCAAGCCTAGGCCGTCCACTACACGTCCTAACAGAGCTTTCCCCGCGGGAACATCCACAATTGAGCCTGTTCGCTTCACAATATCACCTTCTTTGATTTCTGTATCACTTCCGAAGGCCACTATTCCTACATTTTCATTTTCCAGATTCAGTGCGATTCCTTTCACACCGCTTGCAAACTCCACCATTTCTCCTGCTTGGATTTTGTGCAAACCAGAGACCCTTGCGATACCATCGCCTACGGAGAGGACTCTACCGATCTGATCCAGTTGAATCTGATTTTCGAAAAAAAGGATTTTGTCTTCAAGTATTCTAGTAAGCTCTGAACTTTTTGCTTGGAATTCCATAAAGAATAGAAATGAGTTTTTAGGTAAATAATCCCTTTATATAGAAAAGAAACAGTAAAGAAGAGAAAGAAGAACAAAACAAATAACTAAGAAAGAGAAAATAAGACTAGAAAAGGAAACCAATACAAAAACAAGATAAGACAATAGAATAGAACAAGAAACAGAAAGAAGAAGAGTTGCCTAAGTAACTAAGCTCGTATCTTTGCAAAACTTGGGCTTTCCTTCACCTGTTCTGAATAATAACTAAGAAGAGTTGAGAGAAAGAAGGGCTTGGCTTAGGAATTGGGAAGACTTGACTATTTGCGCAAATAGATATAGTAATAGGTGGGGTCAGGCCTATTACCTTGTGCGCTTTGAATTGAGATGAGGTAACCCTGTTAGTTTCGTTTCTGGTAAGATGCATTCTCAATCTTAGGAAGATCAGAACTAAAGAGAGCCTAGATAGGAGAGGCCGGGAAGATTCTATACACTGAGAAAAGGAATGCTTGTCATTCAACTAAAAGTGGGTCAGGCTCTTGAAGAAGAAAAGCGAAAGAAAGTCAATGCCCTAAAAAAGTCTAGAAAGCATATCAAAAGCCTTCCGAAAAGTCTGTCTAATTCTAATCAGATTCATAAGAAAGGAGGCTGCGGGGAGTAGCTAACACGATTCGAACTCGTGGGTTTTTGGTCTCAAGCTCGATGTTTTAACGGATAAAGTTGAGAAAAAAGAAAGAAGAAAGAAGGAGGGCCTGGGATAAGGTAACGATTTAGTTAGATGTTTCGTTAGTGGATTTCTTCTATATAAGTGATTTATAAAAGAGGGCTTCTAAATAAGTTGTCAATTCTCCTTAGAAAAGCATAGGTACTAAACTTGCTACTCGATTCTAACCTATAGACACTACTTTCACTCATGCCCTAACCGTTAATACCATAATAATTTACACTCAATAGGCATCTTTCTTTTATTTCACTTATTACTTATTAACTGAACTGACTTATAGAATTGAGTGGAGAGAGAAAGATTACCTTTATCTAAGCAATTCTTCTACTACTTTCAAAAAAACTTAGAGAGAAAGAAATAAGAAAAAGAAGAATAGGAAGAGAACTAAAAAGGGAATTTGAACCTACGTAAAATGTCGTCAATGACTAATGACAAAAATAGGCTAATAAAAGTTCCCGGTATTTTCTTAATTACTGTACTAGCGTTTTCTAGGAGCTCGTGGTGCGTTCACATGTAATTATAGTTATTGAGTAACCCCTTAACCAACAAATTTATGCAGCACAAAATCTATATAAGCGTTGGAACTTTATATACTTCCCGAAACTCCTGTTTCACATGGCAACCCTCTTTATAACTGGAATTCGTAGGTACGGGTCTTTTTCGCACCCTATATTCATTCAGATGCTATCTTGGTGGAGGACTCTTGTAACAAATCTCTCTTTTCAATTTGACTAATTATATAGAAGAAACTTTTCCTTAACTCAATTCTTTTGTTAAAGCCAGTTTCCCCTATAGCACATAATTTATATGCCCCAACTTTCCTTATAAGCCTTATACTTATAAGAGGTCTAGCTGGAGCTTTTTAGACCTCTTAATAAGACTTTAAGATTGCACACTATTACACGGGAACTGCCCAATACCGGGCCTCAGCAAAAGTTTTCCTGACAAGAACAATCATTTGTATAAAGAATCTCTAGGCGGGAATAAATAAGGATTAGTTTTCTTTGGTACTATCGGTCTGTCATTTTTGATTGGACTCAGTACGGGTTTAGTCTAGTCATTTTATCACTACAGGTTGTTTTAGATTATTTATTAGATTTGGCTCCTATTTCTGGAATGCAGTACTTCACGAACAATAAGAAAGAAATAGAGTTTGTATTTTTGTAAATCAAAGGGTTACCTTGTATATAAGGATTTTCGGGATTTGTGCTAGAGGGAGCTTTATCAAAGCTCTAGGATTCCGCAACAACTTTGTGAGGTTTAGTTCGTGCTATATGGGAGGTATACATAAAAAAACTTTTAGTAGGATGCACTATTATATTAAAAAGAATACTGCGTAGGTGTTGTAGGAGTCTTTCCTTGGAAAAACTTTTTTTACTATTTACAATATATGAGCCCCCTGTTTTGGTGATAAAGCTTTTGAGCTAAGTCGAAATAAGGATCTCTATTTAAGTCATTTTTCAAGCACCGAGAAGTTATACATCAAACTTTTAAAATCACAGGACTTTTTTAGTCAAGTCTAAATTATTCAGAATGGCAATGAATTTAATACAAGTTTATCAGTTCAGTATAGATACCAAAAGCAAGCCGTTATAATTTTTTTTTAGGGAATTTAGTGGATACTAAGAAGAAGAAGATATAAGGGAAAAACCCCTAGCACTGCAGCAGACCCCTGTAGCTGTAACCAAGCAGAGCAGTTTGACTGACTCGTAGTAATGGTTGAAAATTGTTAGTGGATCCTTAAAGAACTCGAGTTTTGACTTTGAGAAGACAAAAAAGTAATTAATAAAATTTTAAAGGCCACACTTTAATAAGCGAAAGCACTCCACTTGAACCTGCCGTATCGAGGCCTTAGAGTTCCTTGTTCTAACAAGTAAAGTTGGGCCTAGAGTGCTAAGAGTTTTAAACTAAGTAACTATAAAATAAATAGTAATACCTATGTAAGGGGGCTTTCCTCGTAGGAATCGCTAAAAAGGGTTGCTGCAGGTTTAAAATCATATTGGGATCTCAAGATAAGAGGAGGCGCAGAGTCCTTTTTTGTAAGAAATACAGGTAGGTTTGGATTTTTATAAACCGGGTTTTATATGACATATGTAACAAAACTTTCCCGGAACTTGGTCCTAAAGTTTACAAACCAAGCTTTCTTACGATGTTTAGTAGAGCTGGCTCCCGATTTTTGTGAATCTATAAAGTTTATCATAACTCCCGGCTTTACCACTTTTAAACTTTTTCGCATCGATCTAGCTTTATATAGTAGAATCTGGTCAGTTAAAGTAAAGGCTAATATTGGATATTAAAGCTACGACTTATAGAAATTATACAAAGCCTATATTCTTAGTTCAACTATGATTAACATTCTCTATTTAAAGAAGCTAAAGGAGTTCCCCTTTAGTTCATTTTGGCCCGAATTCTTATAATAATAATATAAGAATAAAGAAATAATAGAGATTCTCTAAAAAAAGGATAAAACTTGAATAGAAGACTGCTAGTTTAGTCGAGGCATAATAAAACGAATCTATAACTAAGGTATACTCTACTCCCTTGAGTCTTGAGTTTTTACTAGTGTATGATATTTTAAATAGTTAAAAGGTTGTCAGCAAAAACTTAGATTTTTGGTATTTTTCTTATTATGATATTAAATTCGTTAAAAACCTGCTATATCTGGGATCTATTTGATACATAATATTCGTGTCCTTTTTCTTTTTTTAGGACTCCACTAACTTATTGAACTCCATTCTTTATTGGATACGTGATTAAAAAAAATGACCGGGAACTCTATGCCATAACTATATAAACTCAGAGGTCCAGGGGGTTGCCTTTTATAAAAACTAAGAAATGACTCCCCAAAAAGAAGCCCTAATCTGTTAAAGTGAAGCTAAAACATTCTCATTTTGTTACTCCTTTTACCTTAATTACTTACTAAAAAGTGCGTAGATTTCAAATCGAACTCAATTGACTCCGGGGCTCTAAAGCCAAAGTTCCTGGACAGGCCTAAATTTCTTAATATTTTCCTCCTCAACATTTACTCAGTTTCTTTAATCAGCTCAAGACTCTTATTCTAAACTAAAAAAGGAATTGGGAATTAAACTCAGCCTACTCTAATAGTCTGCTTTGTTTAAATAAGATTCAGAATAAGCCTCAAACTCCCTAAAAAAGAAGCTTATCCCAGGTCAGAGTAGCTCTTGTACATTTTAGACAAGGGGACCCCTAACAAGTTAAATTGGGTATATACAACCAATAAAAATTCATTTTTTTTACTCTAAGCCGGTGTATAAAAACTCGGGTAAAATATTTAGATAAAAAAGAGCCTGCTTTGGAAAGTAAAAAAATCCGAAAGGACTGCCTTATAAAGAGTTCGATCTAAAAGCTGAGATCCCCGTAAATTAGAAACTTTTGGCAAGCCAACCCTATCTGGGTCTATTGAATTTCTCTTTGTTGAGAGAAAATATCTTGCCTATCTTTTACGTGTCGTGTTAGTTAAAGGCTTAGGGGATTCCCGGTCTCTACTGTATATTATCTTTCTATTTTTATGACAAAGAAGTTTCAAAATTCATAAAGAATAGCAGATAAATAATGTGAGTACGCTAGTGTTACCCCTTCTAGTTCTGGAATTCCCTGTATAATTAGGTCTGGATTCCTAACCTAAGAAGTAAGGGTGCTGTAAAATGCTTTACTATATGAATATAATATCCAAAAGTATAAGAGTAACTTCAAAAAGGGGAGCGGTACGTAGCTAGAGCTCAAAAGTGATTGAACTTTTTCCTCGCAAATCATAATAAAAGTCTTAGAGTAACCGGGGTTTCATCTTCTAGCAGAAAGCGTAATAAATCCCTCAAAGCGGGACAGGTAGTCAGAACATTGTATCAAGAGTCTTTTTAGCACCTTCCTATTAGGTTTCGTCGAATATGTACAAATTCTATGGGGCTTCTCATGCAGGAAAATTCTTCTAGTTGCAAACTTTCTAAAAAAACAAGATAGTAAAGTTATGTTATTTCCTAATATATCCGGTGCTTGCTATCGGAGAATCTGTTAATTAAGAAGACTTTCTAATTATATTATAAAAAATAGAAAATTTACGAGATCCCCTTTTGAATTTGCTTTGCAATAGTAGAGGGGTTGAATGGGTATAGCTGCTCTGGGATCTAAATAAGGTTCTCCCTTAAGAATGATTTTTAAGGATAAACCCAGTTACTTTAAAATAGTATAAGAGACTTTATGGATAACTTGTAAATGGCATTTTTTTAGAATAACACAGAAATGCTTTATGCGGGACTCCTCGAAGAGGGCATAGTCTGGATAACTAAAAGCTAATTTAGTTTCTTATACCTCTCTAGTATGGCTCTACTCTCCTCTCTACTACAATTTTTTTATTCCCTGTGGTTAAGGAAGTTTAAAGATATACCGAACGAAAGAATCCATTTGAAAAAACACTTTTTTTGTTTCTTTGACCTTTCCAGTTCCAGGGTTATAAAGTCCAAGAATATAAAAAATAAAGCAACCTGTCTGTTTTACTTCTGTAATATGCCCTTAAAGAGGCTTTTGCTTTGGTTAATAGAAGTCAAATTTATATAAGTTTTATTCAAAGAGGAATGCCCCGCTTTTCATTTTACTCTGACTTCAGTAAACACAAAAGAATAAAAAGAAAGTAGGAAGCCGTAAGGAAATCTTAAGCCTGAGGAATTTTCTTCAACTTTTCTAGTTCTGAACCTAAAACTTCATTTTGGGTTATTTAGAAGGCTCTTTCTTCCTAATATATAAACACGGGAACTTGCATTCCTATTTCCGGGGCCTTTTTCTAAGAGAGGTTGGCTTCTATTCTATAGAGTAGCAGGGAATTTCTAACTAAAGCAGGCTTTAGTATCATTTAGATCTGAGCTTAATCAAGGGCTGTAGGTAAATCCACGTGTACAAAGTCGGGGTATTTGAGGCCTAGAAAGATAATAAGCAAGAAAAGAGGCACTAAGCGAGTCTAATTTTGACTCAAACACTTAAGCAGGGAGTAGGCCTCTTTACAAATTTCTTTCCACAATGTTGGAGAAACCTGTGGGTATTTCAAGAAATACGGAGTTTATTATTAGAGTTTAAAATAAAGGAAATTTTTTATAGGTGTCTCAGACAATAGGGAGATGTATGGAAAACTTCTAATTCCTTAAAGTTTTTTGCTTTTAATTAAAGGGATTTACAAAAGATATAAGGCACCTAGCCGGGAGTCTTTTTAGTGCTATAGAATTTAGGGCATAAGTAAAAAAGTCCACAATATACGAAGAGTTTCCATGTTGTTAGTTTAGATAAGAGTTCCTTTGGATCAAGTTGTAATAACCAAGTTTAACTATATTAGTGTGGGACAAGTAAAGGGGGTTCTTTTTATAAAGGGAGTCCTAAGCTTTTAAGTCCTAGAGATTCCGGGTCTATACTTTAGAGGAATCCTTATAGTTAAAGTTTTCTTAAGACGGGGCTTTCGCTATTGACGAAAGGAATTTGTTCCCGTAAGACTTTTAAGACTTTTTTTATCTTCATTTTAGGTACTTTTTATTGCTACGAGAATTTTTCCCTTTTAAAGATTTACCCTTTTTGGAGTTCAAATACCCCTTATTTTTTTTTGCATAGCGGGGAACCCCTATCAGGCTAAAAGAAGGGCCCCCTTTTAGTACGTATTATAGTAACGGTAGGAAAATATTCAAATAAACCCAGAAAGGTTAAGCTTCGCCATAAAAACTCGAAATTTCTATTTATGGAGTAGGTTATAACATAAGGAATTCCGCTTCCTGTAATTTTATAGAGCCTTAAACACCCAAAAAATTGACTTTTTCTAAAGTAAAGTTAATTTTTAGATTAGCTTCGACTCTATACTTTTTACTAACGAAGTAACTCCTGATAATTAAGATTAAGTAACACTTAGAAGCCTAAGAAAAAGGTTACACAAAAATCCTTTATTAGGGCTCTCTTTCTAAAGCACCGAGGAATGCAGTAAAAAGGATGATTTTATAAAATCCCTAAAAAAAAATTAATAGAACCCTAATGACATTTAGATTTTTAGAAAAGAGCCGTATCTAACGTATCTAAGCATTACTATACAAAACTAAAGTGACTTGAGGGTTATAAAGGTAGAAGATTCAAAATATTATTTACTAAACCTCAAAGTGCCCTAGGCTTTTCAGGTCTGTACAATAAAGCTGAGTATTGTTAAAAATTTGAACAATTCGAGTTTATCACTGAAGAGTATAAGTAGAACTCTCAACTTTATTAAAATTAGGTTACTAGACTGGCGCAGCGGCGAACCCTTTCTTTTTGATAGCTAAAAAGTACTTGTTACGGGCCATGGTCTTAACTTTAACTATAGCGCCTACTTCCGATTCCGAAACGACTTCTATATATAAGGTGCTGGAAATCCCTAAGTATCCTAAAAAGGAGCAGTTGCCTTTAAATTTATAGGGTAAACTTGACGCTTGGACTTATGAAGCAGAAAACGGCAAATCTTAGTTCGAGTAAACTTTGACTAAGAAATCCGTGGATCTCTCCTTATAAACTTAAGTAAATCCCTCCCCGTTTTAGTTATCAAATGACTTTACCGGTATAAGATAAGGAATTGGGAATACAGATTAAATAGAATCATGCCGAAGTTTTTGTCTAGAATGTTTGCTGTTTAGTAGGGGTATTTTGACCCTTTTAGCGCACGTTTTCTATATTTCTTGAATTGCTTACTATTATAGCTACAAAAATAGCCCATAATACAGTAACTACAAAAAGTCCCCCACAAGGCACTAGGTCTAGCTTCTATCCCCACTCCTAAAATCTAAGTTATAGCTTCCTGCTTCTCCTCCTTCTTTCTCTTACTCTTGCGTCTTCTCTTACTAATAAATAATAAGCAACCGGGTGTAGCCTCTTCTCTTGCTTGTGCTTCTGTCCCTGCTAAGTCAAGTAAGTCAATAAACAAGAAGTAAGCCAGAACAAGTAGGTCACCATAGTTGGGGTAGGATGTGTTATCCTTTCTATTCAGAATACTAAAATACGTTAACAACCTTCCTTCGCGAAGCTACAGTCGGTAACATTGACACTATCCTATTCCTCTATCTAAAGGCACTAATCTCCCCAATAATAAGCGCAGAGAACCAGAGGGTTTCTCCTTAGCCTCCTATTCCTAGCTATTTCACGTGGAATCTAATACTATAGAAGACTTTTATAAGACTTCCTAACAAGATAGGGAATACCTTAAGTAAGAGTAGTACAGCTATCAAGAGAAGTCTAGCTCTTAAGTTACTTATCTATATTCTATCCTACTGAATTCTACCTACATAAAAAGGAAAGTTTTCAGAAAGGGCTCTTTATATTCTCTATTTAAGTTATAGCATTTTCCAGACGGGTTAAGCCCCCTTCTGTTCCCCGTAAAAATTGAAAAATTTGGGGGAGACACTTATCAAAGAGATCCTTCTTATTCTTATTGACTAATTAAAGCAGGATACTGAATATAAGATTGATCGAAAAAGGGGGTTGCTGGATCGGGAGATTGGTGTTGAGTTCTATAAAGGATCTATAAGGTGTAGAATCGTCAATAAGAGCGGAATCCACTCAGAAAAAAAGGGTAGCCTTTTCAAGCCCTTATTAAAGTCCTGCGAGCAAGAAACTAGAATATAAGAACAGTGCTAGTCATGGAACATGCGTGAATTAGAGCTCTAGCGGAAATGAGTCTTAAAAAAGCTTTGTTAGAGTATAGGATTTCTTTATGCAGGTAATTTTAGAGAATAAAAGAAAGAGTTAAAGTTCTGATATTGGATTTCCTAGGTAATTGGGCATACTCTTAAAAATGATAATGGAATAAGGGAGTATAACGATAGAAGACTGAAGAGGAGCTTTTCAACAAATTGTTACCTAGTTACAATCTGGGTGTGATATCAAACATTTTGTTACTTGAAAAGCCGTTGTCCTTTAATTATACAACAAAAAAGAAGGGGTTTTTTAGCGAGTTAACCTTAATAGGGGAGCACTAACTGAGAGACTTGAACCTTTGGCATCTTTATGAACTACACTTCTTTTTAATTCTTTGCTAGTCAGCCTATAATACAACGCCTTACTCCTAACTAGAAGGCTTAAAATTCATAGCATTTCTATCTAAGTGATTTAATTCGGAAAACTCTCAAAAAGGGTACAAAAAGGTAGAACTTCTTTTTCTGGCTTTTTTTGAACTTACGCCTATTTTGAACACTGTGCTTTTTAAGGATAAGGCCTTTTAGAGTTTCTTTTATCTAGTTTTTGGTTTAAGGGCATAACAAGAGAGTGAAATACTCTTTTAGGATTATACCTAAGAAGTAAGCTCCTAGATAGTCCAAAATTCACTACAATTTTTAGGAACTCTTCCACAATAATAAGCAGAATTAGACAGCAAATCCACTCTTATAGGCTATCAAAAAAAATAAGGAAATTCTATCATTCTAACCTTAACTATAGGTAACACGCAACCCCACCATCTTTTTTGCCCTCAATTAAGATTTAGCGGTGCGAGGAATATCTAATATTATAAATGTTTCCTATACTAGAATCTTGCTAGATTATAACGGGATTTGAAACTTTAAATGTCTATGAAATTTGCGCTTTTATACAAAACTAGGGTAGTAGGTAAAACCCTTTTGAGGCCTACTTAACTGGATAAGCCATCACAAAAGAGGAAGCTTTCCGGACGCATTTATATAAAAGGAGTTTACACTTTATTTAAAATCTTTCTTTATACAATTTATACAAGAATCTGGAGAGATTTTCTCTCGGATCTAATTCAAACTGCTTGAGCATAAGTCTCCTAATTAAGGGTCAAAGCTCTTCATTCTTCAACTCTTATTCTTGTTTAGGTCTTCCTGAGAAATAAGACTCTCTCATTTTTAAAGGATTTACTTAATTGAAATGCTAACGCCCATATTTTATTTGTATTTTTTAAGAACTAAAATGAAGTGCCAATACCCCCTTTAAAGTTAAAGTCACGACTTTTCAGATTGAAATCAAACTAGAATTTTTCGGAAGACTTACGCACTACTTTTTTATGGAACCGATAGAGAAATTAGAAGGTGGGTTAGATAAACTTACTTACATTTTTAGGAATTTTCATTAGATAATTCTTAGTTAAGAAACTTCCATTAGGTTCGCCGGTTGAGTAAGAATGAGGCTCCTTGTGAAAAATTTCTTTTAAGTTTAAGAGGAATGTCTCCTTGGGAGGGGGTCAAGTTATTATCGGGAGAGCCCGGGAGTGATTTATAGATTGCTAAAAAGATTATATATACCAGAATACAAGCAATAAAAATTGACTTAGATTCGGAGAAACTAAATGCAGGAGTGAAGAAATTCTTCCTTATCAGTTACAGGAGTCTTTTAAATTGGGTACTAGTAAACTTGGTTACTTTCCATACTATCCGAGTTCTTCTTAATTTAATTGAAAAGCTTCGGGTTCTTGGTGATCATAAATTTTCTTTATGAAATTCTATTTATATAGGTATAAGGAAAATCCGGTTAAGCGAAATCTTAAAGACTCGAGAAAACAGGGATAGGCTTTGTAAACCTTTATTTAATTTAGTTACGAGTAGCTTATAAAAAGTACAAGGGTAGTTAGAGTGGATTATGACTTATTTATTATTGACTGGATTCATTTGTAGCCGTGAGGAAATTCACAAAATTGGCAAAGGAGGAACTCCTGCGGGATTCTGGAAAGTCTAGTATGATTCTACAGTACACTTTTATTAGTCTTCTTAAAAAAAGGCAGCTAAGCTGACTTGAACCCTTGGCAAAAGTATCCATTATATTTCGGTTTGCTAAATGTAAACCCAATGAATTCAGTTGACTAATAGGCGACCTCTAACTATCTCGCTTCCTAAAATCTAAGAGTCAAGCTTTTTTCTTTACTCTTTTTGTTCCAAATTCTAAGGCTTATGTACAATAGGAAGCTGTCGTATATACGAGTTCGTAGTCTTTTGTCCATTAGCTTTGATTTGATAGGGGCCCCTCGTTCAAGAAAGAAAAGTTTCTATAGCATTTGTCTAAATCCTGTGTACAATACCTTGCGTAAGCGTTAAAGCCCCCTCATAGTATTATATCTAAGTTATGAAGTATACCTCACTACAAAAAAAGAGGGAAGTAAGATAAAAATTGTCATTTTTATCGGTTCGAACCTAGTTACTTCTAAAAAGCTATCCTTTGGAAGCCCTTGAAATATTCTATAGCCAAAGTTTTGTCGGAAAATATTATAACTTTCGGTCGATAGAACAGAGCTTCGTACTTATGTTTAGTTTCAAATCCCCCGTATGAACATTCTATGACTTAGAAGAGCTTGACGTATCCCTAACTACTAAGGATGGAAATGAAATAGAATAGAAAACTTTCGTCTTCTAAAAAAACTCTGGAAAGTTAGCGGAAGACCTTTAAATATAAATAGGCGAGGCGCTCATTAATTGTTGATTAAAATAAACGGGGTTCGTGGAATAAAAGGGATATCTGTTAAACTTCTTTTATTTGACCAAGCAAGAAAGACTACTCTCGAGGAACGAATTCTTAGCTAGGTCTATTACTACTGTAAAATACAACTTTTCACTAATGAAGAATACTTAAGCAGCTCTGCAAAAGCGATTACAAAAAGTTTGAATTTGACTTGCTTAACCCCTGTGAGAAGTAGAAACTCAATTGAAGAGTAGCCAGGACACTTAAAATGACATTTATTCCCCCAAAAAGGTGCGAAGCAAAGGCGCTAAAAAAAAGATATAAAGACTAGAAATAACCCGGAGGGTATGAGCCAGCCTTAGGAAAACGGGACTCGACCTTCTTTTTTGGCTTTCACCACGGGATTTTACATTAAGTACTCAATTTAGTACTTTAAGAATTGAATTACCGAGTCCCTGAGAGATATAGAAATACTCAACTAAACACGACTTTTACTAATGCATTTATACTAATTCAATTTTAAAGCCTCCTAGTTCCCTTAGCTTGATAAAGACCCGCAAGGTACTTCCAATATAACCTATAAATGACGTATACCCCTGGAGATGCCTCTTATACAATATCAACACAAAATCCGGAAAAGAATAAGAGTGTAATTTATGATTGAACAGAAACCTACGTATTGCTTATGACTGAAACTAAGTTCCCCTTTTTTAAGTCGGGAACTCAAATTTCTATAACACGTTTCTCTAGTATTAATAAGATTTTATTATAAAGGCATAATCCTGTTAGGGAATTTCCTTCCCATGCGAGTTCCTTATTCTGTGTTTTTTTTTTTACTACAAGGTTACTCTAATTAAATTAAAGCAATAAATACTCTAGAGTTAGTTTCATTTCAGTTCTAAAAACCTCGGATTACTTTATAATGTATTTTATCTGAATTCTCTAAGTTATAGTAAAGATTCTTTTAACTACTTTGAATCTTAATACCGAATTTTTTATCTCTTTTGCTTTGTGTCACGAAGTACTCCAGTATACCAACTTACTATATTGCAGTAACAAGTCCTTAGACTTTCTAAGTTAGTCTTGTCAAGAATTAAGAATCATCCAGGAATTGTTTTTGGATCTTACTCAGTTAAAGGATTTCTCAAGCAATCAAAAAGAGCACGACCACTTATAACTGGCTTTTTTGCAACCCAGCGCCACTGATTATAAGGAGGCAGGTACTTTATTAGATACAAAATTCTTTATTACACAATAAAACGAAGAAAACAGAATTAACTCGCCTACAGATACCTTACTCTTCTATTCTGGATCGGAACTCCATAGGACAAATACTCTTACCTTTTTCTTTTTGTTCAGGTCAATATAAAGAACCCAGTTCTCCCTGCGATTTCTTATAATAAAGTTTTTCTGGGATAGCCTTTGTTTTTAAGCGTTTCATACAAGACTTTAGAATAGTCAGATGTTATATCCTTGGTAATTCTGTACTAGATTTATTTGCGTTCAAACAAGCCACGTATTAGTGTACCCTTAGCAAATTCTGTTCTTTTACAACCAAAAGGGAGCCCCTTTTTTCTTTAGAGGAAAGGGGCTTTACCCGGGTTCCTTTAGTACTCTACTCTTAAATAAAATATAAAAAAAAGGAGTCCGGCGGGAAATAAAACATGTCAATTTTTTTCTATTGCACTCTCATCAAGGTGGCCGCACTCTATATGTTGTTTGCATTCAGTATATAACCCGTTAGACAAAGGTTCTTAAAGCGCCCCTTCCGGGATACTCTTCAGGTTTTATACTTTGTAGGGTTGCCGGACAGAGGCTACTTTTTATAATAGAGTATTCGTTTATTCCTTATTTTGTCCAAGAGACACTCAATGTGCAATTTGGCTAAAATGATATTAACTAGAGACTTTTTCTCATGAAACTGTAGAGAACTTATTCTAGTTTTTGTGCTTTCTAATAATGAACCCTAAATATTTTATTAAAGCAAATTAAGTTAACTATAGGAATTCTGAAAAATAGAGTAGTAGTTTCGTTCCAACCTGCTTCCTAAATAGGATCTAACATTGTAAACACAATTCTCCCTTAATACTTAATAAAAGGAGAAAATCTATAGCATAAACAATATTTATTTAACAAGCTTATAATATCTCAATAAGGTATCCGGTGTACTGACCTCAAGAGGTAGTAACTGACAAAGGTACCCCAAATTCTCTCTAATTTAAAGTTAACCTCTTTTAAACCCTCTCAAGACACTATCTAACCTAACTAATTCCGTTTTCTTAACAAGTCTTTTTAATAGAAAATAGGAACTCTCTATAACTTAGTAAATGCCCAGAGGATATCCATTGCTAAATTAGACCCAGTGAATTATCAGCAGGATATTTCCGAATGTTTGTACAAAAAAGACTTTAAAAGAAAAAGGATACAGGGTCTTGCTATATACTTTATCCAAGCAAAGGGGAACTAACCCTAAAATTCATACCTTTCCGCTACAAATTTTATACATATTGACCTAGAATAGAGTCTAACATCTACTTGCCAAATCTACACTCTATTCTTACTTTTACTTGACTTCATTTACTGGAAAACCGCCACTTTCAATAAAGCATTAAAAAAGAATTAAGACAACAAATCCCTATTACAACAATACTTAAAGAAATTAGAAGGCAATTTCCATGTGATAAAACTTGAGTTAGCCTATCCAGTAAGAAGTACATCCAAGCCTTTTACGTCCGATTGAGTGCGTTACGGAAGTTCCTTTTGAAAATGAATTAACAGCGGGAACCTTGTCCTTAACAGCTCTTACACTAACCCCGGTAAAGAAACAAAGGAACACCCGCTAACACTAAGAAGACTTCTGAAAGTAAGAAGTTTACTTTCAATTTCTTACTTTCCTGTAAGCCTGTAAAAGCTAAAGAAATGGATTTACAAAGGAAATAGAACAATGCGAAAGTTATTATCTAGAACGGCATTTATCCGCGGGTTGGGTACCTATTAAGTGGGGGTTTTGTTACATTTGACCTCTTTAGTACAGGTTTAATTATCTATTTCTTGAATTGCTTATTTTTGTAGCAGCAAAGTTACATTCTACTATTAAGACTTTACCCCCCATAATGATAAAAACATAGGGCAATGAGGTCTTATCCTTAAACTGCCTATTCCAATAAGAACATAATTTGTTTAAGGGGGTCCTAAGACCTAACTCTATAACAATGTACTATACCTATACTAGTACTATACATTCTAATTATTTAACCAATACAATCAAAACCCTATAAGGGTAGTACAAAATCAAACTACTTTTTAATACACAAGGATCCTTTTCTTAGAAGAAGATAGGTAGTATATAGTTACACCGACTAGTCTGCTCTCATTCTTTTAACAGTTATTACTTGTGTATCGTCCACTCTATGGGACTCCTTACTATATACACTCACTAAAAATGGAAGGGCGGGGCATTTCTTAAAGGCTTAATAACCAACCAGGTCCTAGCACAATATTAAATAAAGAAGAGTAGGGCCTAGGTTTCCCTCAGTAAAAACAAGAGAGAAGGGGTTGCAGAAAGAAGAATTCTACTTAATTTCAAGCAAACCTGAGTTTCCTTTTAAATAAAAGGATGCCCGTATAATAAAGTTTTATAAACCACCCCTCAATTAAAGGGAGAGTCTTGAAACTGTAGAACTCCATTTAATACTCTAAGCTTCCGGAGGTAGTATCAGATAGCGTAAATGAGGAGATAAAGCGAAAAGAAGTTACTCGCTAGTATATAAGCAAAGAATAAAAAGCCGACGTTTTATCGTAGCACGGATTTCATCTTCTGCAATTTCTATTTTTATATCTGCCTTACCAGAGTCTAAAATGAGTTAGGTTTTGGTAGAAGCAGACCTGAGAATCCTTAAAAAAGGAAGGTCTTACTTGCTAAATACCTAAAAAGTCAAGGTATCTCGGACCTTAACAGCTATTTTGTAAGAAGTGAGATCTTAAAAAGACTCCGTGCTAATAGAAATCCTGTAATTAGAACACTTTAGATACGCTTAAATTAAAAAAGAATGAGTCTAATTTAAATTAAAGTAGTAAGTCCTCACCTAATTTCTTACCAGGTTAGCCCTAGTTTCCTAGGACCCCTCCCCTAAAGTAGTTACTTTTCATTGAGAAATTTCTCCAGCTTGTAACCGCACGCAATAGAACACCTAAAGACCTAAAAACTACAAAAATGCTTCATATGTGTATTCCGGTTTCCTTAACAATTTGTAAAAAAAGTACACAAATTTAGTCTTGCGTTCCCGCTTAGCAGTACAAATTGCAGTTCCTTTATCTTTTATCTAATTATATAATAAAAATTTTTAGGATCTAATGCTCATGACTAACTCTAACCCCATATTGGCAAATAAAGTAAGACTTTTTCAATATAGGGCAATACAGTATACTATAGAATATCAAAAGGGTATTCTCTTCTGTAAACTGGAGCAATTAACCTTGTTAGAGAAAAGAGAGATGTCTTTATCCTGCCTTGCGCCATAACAAAAAAGTGCCCGAGGTTTAGTATACTCAAAAATGAAGAGTTTCACTAGACAGCTACTGAGTAAAAAGTAGAACTTAGCTATAATAGTTATATGAAATATGAAAGAATAAACTCATATTGTAAAAATATACGATTACCCTCTTAGTACCCAAATAGCTTTAGATAACTTGGATGGAATGCGCCTTACCCGGATACCTTTTATTGTGAATCTCATATATTAGCAGAAGTGCCCTTGAAGAAGTCAGAAATACACCTATTAAATATTATCTTAATAAAGGGTATAACTGCATGTTGCCTAAAGGAGCCCCCTCTCCATCCACCCTGACCTTTAATTAAGAGTAACTATACGTTTAGGGTTGATAGAACTGCTGCTCCGAAAATAAGTGGGTTCGGATTAAGCACTTCCTTATGGGATTTGTACTCGCTTGATATAGATAGAGAAACTAAGTCTAACTTTGGGTGTTTTGGAATAATGATGTTAAAAAAGATTCTAAAGAATGCGAATATACATAAGGAGTGTGCTACATACAGGGGTTTATAATGAAGAGAGTTATATCGCTTAAAAAAGGGAATATAAAGCACTCTTGTGTTTCTAATCATGTCACTCTGAGCCAGATCCATTTACAGGATTGCTGTGTCTAAAAGGGTTCCGTAGCATACAAAACTCTTTTTATGAGAGCCCCAAAAGGACAATTTTAAAGTACGGTGATCTTCCCCTTTTTTAACGAAGTTCTTACTCATAGTAAAACAAATTCTAGTCCAATCCAAGCCCGGAAGTCCTATAAAAAGAATTAAACTTCCCTGTCAAAGTCTCATTCTTTTTTAGGTTTTGTAGAAAAAGAATGCTCAGTTTCTCTAATACCTCAGTTTATATTAAAAAAGGGCGCTTCCTATATAATAGAATTTGGGAACTAAAAAGTTGAAGAAAACTTAGTAACTTGGAAACCTCCTACTTGATTTGGTTGAATCCTGCAGTCTCACAATAACTTACCTAAATAGAATATCTGGTAAATAAGTGCTTCCCTTATAACTCTTAATGTACTAAAACTGAGTTGGATAACTATGAGTAGAATATTTGATTGGAAATTTTGTATTTGAATTCTTACTAGCCCTGTACTTGTAAAAAGTCTTGTACTTGTGGAAAAGGAAAAGGGATTTCCTCTGCGCTTTTGACTTAAAAAGAGAACAAAATTTGTAACAAAAATCAAATGACTCTAAGCTTAGCTAATCCAGAATCCCTCAAGTTTGCTGGCCGAAGCTGCAAAACTAAGGGAAAAAGGACACGTACTCTTGAAAAAACACGTAGTATATTTTAGCGGAGTGCGTACTTTATAGTTCCAGAGACTTACACGGTCCGTCCTAGTTTCAGGAGTTTTTTGCTTATATTTTATATGTGAGTTTCTTCGCTTAGTGCTAAACATAAAGAGGGCTTTTTTCGGGTTCAGATATAGGGAAGGGATGCTCCCGAATAAAAAGTAAAGAAATGGCTATATCCTTGGTATAAAAGTAATAAAGATAACTTATTAAAGTATTATAATTTGGTTTTAAGAAAAGGAACTCCTTCTCAAAAGATAAAAACTAGAGCATACTGGATTTTAAATATTTTAGGATTTAAACCTCTGACCCTACTAACTTAGTTGCGCGCTTTACCAGCGAATTTATGCTTTAACTAATATCTTTAAAAAAGAAACCTTGTTAGTAAGTGAATGAATCCTAAAAGTTCCTCTTTATCTTTATACGATAGTTCAATAATTCCTGCTTAAATTAAACACCTAGGAATGAGAAAGCCCTATTAACTAAAGCTAAGCCTCTTGTTTTCGCAGCTTTATTACCCCGAAAAAAGGGCACTCTTTTACGCCAATTTCATTAAAGGATCCGCTTTTTGCTTGTCCTGGTACAGAAAGGGAAAGGATACCCCGTTTTGCTATTAGTTAAGCGTTTTATTATTAACCTATTTGGATTGTAGAAGTTAAGTATGAGCTTTTCTTGCTGTATAAGAATCTCAAGGTGTAAAAAAAGGACTCGTTAAGAGAGCAAAGGTAATGTAATTAAATTAAGTAGCCTAGTTTTTTTACAAAGAATTTAGACTTCTGCGCCGGGTAGTTTGCGCCTACCCAATCTGGAATATCAGAGGTTCTAATCTACTCATCACGGATATCTTAGCTTAATCTAAGTCTTCCTCTATGTATGTTCCCTCGTCTCCTCATATAAATCTGCGCAAAGGAACTGGCTAATCCTTAGTGTAGCATCGTACTTCTCCGTAGGCCGAGATCTTACTAGCCTCTCGCTTACTCTTCAATATAAGTCCCTCCGCGAAAATTGTATACTAGAGGATCCCCGTAAAAATCCGGAATTCTTGGCCCGCGAAAACCCAGTAGATTCGAGAATATAAGGGCTTACCTGCTAAAAGTAAGTTAATAGGAATTTTTTTTCTTGTACAACTACTACTAAAGGGTGGGGGAAAGGTCAGATTCGTTTTCTTCTATTACTCTATTACGTACGAGGAGTACTATTAACTCCAAGGAGCTTGATGACTCATTATAATATCGGTTCTTAATTGTCACAAAAACTTAAAGGTGGAAGGGTAATTTCTATCCGGGAACCTTTACTCGCTAGCTTTTTTATTAAAGCTTTCTTCTAAGGATAAAGGTATGCCTTGTAAGGGACCGCGCCAGTATTCTTCGGGGCAATTTCTAACAGAAATATGAAAATATAAAAGAAAGTGCATCCTATGCTTGCTTATAAACTGGGCAGGGTTTTTTTGGTAAGAATGAAATGTATAGCTCTCTTTACTCCCGAGGATGAGGCTGAATTATTGTCCTTAGTTTTCCTAACGGTGGGAAAAGAATCCTGTAATTTGGACTTATGTCTTGAAAAACTATAAACTTACAATAAAGCGTTATGAAATCTAAACTCACTTGGGTTTTTCTAGGACTCGGTAATATGTCCAAAATCCACCTAAAAATTTTTAAGAATGCCCTTTAAAGACAGGTTTTTCTACTGGAGCTTCCTTATGTTACCAGAGGAATTCTTCTATGATAAAAAAAGTCGTTTTCGAGAAAGGGTAATCCAATTATTCTAAACAAATTTAGTGATAGTTACCAAAATTCAGGTTTGACTTTTTTAGCTCTTATTTCCAGCAACCCTTAGTATACTCTTCCCTTTTCGATAGCCTAACTCTTGATAATCTGTATATCCTGCCCTTTGCCAGTAGCTATACTCTTGACGGATAGCTTGCTTCTGTATCTAATGCGGCTTGCTAGTCTTAGTTGCAGCCTATACTTAGTGTTAGTAAATCCAGCCTTACTATACATTATATATATATTAGACTTTAAATCTCAAAGCGTTTTCATACATTATAAATTAAGAGTTTCCCAGATCTTAATTTAGAGTTATTTTCTCTTTACGTTTTCAAACTCTCCTAGGAAAGAAAGGCTTTTGTGGAATTCCCTCCCTGCGACTCCGGAGAAACCATATAAACTTTTCAGCTAAACCTTAGAAAAAGACTGCATGCCAAAGGGTCTCATAACAGGAAGACTTGAACCAGATTCACTAGTTAAGGACTTTTTTTCTTTATTGAATAGAATGCCGGGTTGAGTTGTTTAGTACAGGATAATACCCAAATTATCCGGGATTTTCCACGGGCATGGTTTTAACAGACAAGTTTATTGAGAAAATAGGAGCTATAAGTCCTCGCTTAGATAAAGTTTGAAGGGTTCTCTTTAGTAGTTTAAGAGGAAAACTCTAGTGTACACGAGAGACCTTTTTTTTCAACAACGAGTATTTTTAAGGTCGGTCTTTGTGATCAAAGTAGAATATCTTTTTGGTAAGTAAATAAGGGTTGACCCGGTTCTGATATTCCGAATTAGCCCCCTTTGTGGTAAAATCTGCTTAATGCTGTTTATCAACTCTAGTTAGTGGAGGAGCCACTTTCTGAATTCTCGACCTGGATACTTTTTTGCTTATCTTCCGCTTTCAATCAAGAAATTTGCCGTAACTCCGGGTCCCTTTTAGAGCAGTTATGCCTAGTTATAAACCCTCCTATTTATTAGTAGAGTAGGTCTCAAAAGCTATAGCAATCGATAAATTAAAGCTCGAAATATTTACCCGCGAGTAAAGGGCCTCGTGGCTGGGGGATTCCTTTCCTTAGGGAAGTCAAAATATCCTTAGTAGGGGATCTCTCATTAAAACATTAAAAAAGAAGTATAGCCTCGGGTATACTATGTTTCATTAAAAGAGGTTCGCAAAGGAGTCTCTAGCTCCAAGGGGGAGTAAGGAACTTTCTTTGTTTATAATTCAACAAGGAATCCAGCAAAAGCAATAAAACTAAACTCTTCTGTAAACACTTGGGTGCATTCATATTTATGCTTCTGCCGATATATACACGATTTTTTTCCTTAAATTAAAGAATACCCGGGTTTACATTTCACTTGTAAAGTTGTCTAAAAAAAGGGCAATAGCCCCAAAATCCAGTTTTCCTTGTCTCAAGGGTAAAGGGTGCCGTTGTACAAATTTCAAAACATAAGTATTTCAAAACCCCTTAAAAAAGGGGAACCTTGGACTCCTTAATGCCCACACGAGGCATTTCTTATACTTATAGCCAAAAAAACTTATGAGGCAAAGGACTCCCTTAGATATGAATTCCAAGTAAAATTGACTCTAATAACGTAGCTATAAAAAGAAAAGAGGAAAGATTGTTAACTATATTTGTAAAGGACTCTTTTTCTAAATACCAGGAAGTCTTAAGAACGAAAACCTTAGTATAAGTGCAGTTTGCTCTGCTTTAGGCAAATAAAATACAAGATTCTGCTAATTTTTAGTAAGTTTTCTAATAGTTCATCTAGAGTTCTACGCAGGCTACATACAGCTTCATATTAGAGTGACTTTTGTCTTCACTCTGAGGATCTCAATCTTTCTAAAAAGTGTCTGCATTTGCCTTAAGAGCTTCCGTACTCAGTGTGTTAGAATTAATTCTTAGGAAATTTGAAATAAAAAGTCCAATTTCAGAAAAAAGATCATACTCCTTATCTTTCTTATAAAAGAATTAAAATTTTACTTAATCTTTTGATAGAAGCTTTTTACTTAGCTAGCTGTTTAATACGGAATAAAAATCCTGGAATCCCTAAATTAGCTGCTTTCAATACGCCAGCTTGAAGTATTAAGTTAACAACACAACTCGGTTTTAGTAGCAAAATCTATTCTAAATTAAAGACTCCCGAACTAGCGACTCATTTTAATATGATCGATACAAGCTTACTACCGGCATACCCCTACTCCGTAAAGGTATTGACCTTACTTGTAACTTTAGTTAGGAATTTTTGACTTTTTATACTATATCTTTGTTATTCAATATCAGATCTAGAGTCTCCAAAACCCAGTGTCATAGGGTTCCCTAATCCTTATAATAAGTTGCTTTTTTTAGTAAAATCGGGTTTATTTAGGGGATATCTGAGTTCCTTTATATACAGTAAAATTTCTGCCCTTTCTCTTCTACAGATAACAAATAAAAGGGATCTTAGGTTTTTTTCTTCAGGGTTCCCTCGGGGTTTATTGACACAGAAACTAAGTCAATTCCACTTTACAGAGGGCCTTTAATGCTAAGAGAAATAAAACCATACTATAGAAGGGTACGTTGTGTACGCCCTCCTCCAAGCTATGCAGGGGTCTAGTCCAGGTTTTGTGAATTAAACAGGGAATTTTCTAGCGGTTACTTACTTAATAAAAAAGAGCTTCCTTGGGTAGGATTCCATGAGTATATATAGCTCTAAAATTTCGGCTTCCTGTACCTTATCTCAGTCAAACTTAGTATGCATTGAGTCCTGTCACAGCTCATAAAGAGAGTGCTATAAAGAATTTCTCTTACAAAATGAGGAGAAGAGGCTGTAGCTATTAATTTATAAGATTTTTTGTTCCTAAAGTACGAGTTTTAAAAGAGGGTAAACCTGAGTATTACTAGAAGGATTTCCATACAAAAGCGCCCAAAGGGAAATTTTAGAATGTTGTAGATTTAGTAGTTTTTAAAGATTTTTGATATTAATTTGAGAACTCCTTTTCAGTAAAAAGGATTTTAGTCGTGCGGAGTCAGCCAGATTTATATAAAAATTTTTATGCATATGAGGATACTTTTACTTTGACATACAAGCCATTACTGATTTTTCTTTTTGAGCACTAAGATAAGCATACGCAGTAATAACAAGGGGGTCCCTAAATCTTGTGCAACCTGATATTACGGATACTCTCAATTTTTTAACTTAGTGAAAAAGCTCCCTTTGATAAGAGATTTCATAAAATCTTTATATAGGAAAATCCCAGCGAATTCTCGAAAAGAAGGATCCTATGTAAAGTGCTTTGGCTTTAGATACTGCCTTTTTTAGGCCTTTTTATGAGTTTACATGCGGCGATATAAATAGAATTTTGCGGCTTAGTTACACTTTTTTGAAATACTTCTACAAGTATAACTAAAGAAGTCCCGCGGGTTAAGGATCCTCGGTTTTAATCAGGAATAGTAATTATTAGAACTTTAGAGAAGATTGAAGCAATACAAGAGCTAAAGATTTCAATGAAAACAGGAGCATAATAAAAGTAGTATAAAACTTAGCCCGTGACTTGATATACTGCAAATGTCTTAGGTTAAGGAGTCATTACGATCTCTGATAAAAGAAAATTGATTTAGAGCTCTTATCTTATTAGAAGGATCCTGTTAAACTTTGGTGCTTATATTTATAAATATACAAGCGTTATGTGGTTCTAACTAGGAAAATCAGATAAAACTTTTATGAGTACTCCTGAAAAAGTGTATAGAACTTAGATTTACTGCAGCACTTACTCTCTACCTAAATTCAACCCTTCTTACTCCTTTTGTAATACCTGTAGCCTAACTCTTAATATTTCTCTTAGGAGTCTTTGTAGCTAGTCTTATTACAGCCTCTACTTCTGAACTTTGGGCATTAACTGCCTAGATAGCATTCTTCTAATGGGTATTCTATACTTTTATTATACAGTCTATACCCAGATCTTTTTTAGCTAGGAAAAAGCCTTGAAGTCTTGCCTTAGTCTTCCTATATTAGTTATTATTAGACAGTTTTAGTCCTATTCTTAATTGCATTACCTCTTGTTCCTTGTTCTTATCGTTAAAAGAGGAGAGGGGCCTTAGGGTAGTTGGCGTACCTGACTGTCCCAGAGCGAAGGGAAGGAAATGCTAGTAGTATCAGTATAGACCACCTTACGCTATGACACCACCTATGTCTTACCGGTTTTCTTTACTCTTTTTCTGTATCCCCGCTTTCTTATAATAACCTGCACTCTCTATTCACAAAAAGTTTCTTGATACCTAGACCTATCCTCTTATGAGCTAGAATACCTTATAGCAGGATTTCTTAATAGCTATACAGGTTTTCCTTGGAGTCTTAGGAGCTATACCCTTTGGTATAGCTGTGGTATATTACTATATTTTAGTATTCTGTAGTTATAGTATTCCTATATTAGTTTAATATCTTAGTATTCTACCGTCTTGTTCTATTAAAGGTATATTCCTACTAGTCCCTCTAGTTATTTACATAGGAGGTTAGTGCCTTAGGGGGAATGGATAGTGTTACTCTTACCGACTGCAGTGTAACGGAGGAAGGTTCATGTAAGAGAGGAGTATCCTACTTACGTTATGACAGACAATCCCTTATTCATAATCTTAAAAGGACCCTTTTGCCCTTACTTAAACTCTCTTGATTTTAGATGCCCTACCCTCTTACTCGGACTCCCTAGATCTATCTGACTCTTATACATACCTGAAACTTCTTTCTTAGGAGTCCTTTGGTTCTTCATAGCTATCTTTTCCTCGTAGCTTTAGTATAAGCCTTCTGCACACCTCTTTGTTTGTAGCCTAACCTTTGCTTTCCTACTCACTCTTCGTAGTTAACTTTTAAACCGAAATTGAGCGATAAAAAGGACTTTTATAGCTTTAAACTTCAATTTCAGTAATAAAGTTGAAAAAGGGCTGAAGTTACTATCTAGAATATCAAATATCCGCAGTTTAGGGGTCTATCGGGACCCTTTTTCGTTAATATTCCTCCTTTTACTTATTACTTGCTTTCATACCTATCCTTGTAGCCTAACTCTGTATTCCACCCTACTCTTTAACGCGCGAGGTACATCAAATACATAACATAAAAGAAGAACGCCTCTTTATCTTGCTTTAGATCCGGAGCTAAACAAAGGAGGAATTTCTATAAACTTTTATAGCCCCTCTGACTAATAAAAAACGGGATCGGCAGGGGAGAAGAAAACCTTATCTCGAATGGGAGACCTTTACAAAGATATTTAGACTAAGGTTCCCCTGGAGGGAGTCAACCAAAAACCTAAAATGTCATAGATTCAGGGACCCCTTTTAACCTCTTAGAACTGTTCTTTATAATCATAATTTAGAAAAAGAAAAAAAAAGATTCGAGGAGCTTCATAGTCAGAAAGAAGAACCAGAAGGATAGGATGGTTTTACACACGTGATTTGTTTTGAATAAAGGAAGCGAACGGTGTGTCAGCGTTCCAACAAAAACAAGAAAATTTTAGGTACATTCAAGATCCCAACCGATTAATGAACCAGGATAGCAGAGAGATACGGAATCCCTTAGTTAAGGGCGTTGATATCAGCAGTCTTCACAAGAAAAACTATAATCGTATTTAAAAACTTGTTCTTAATGATACCGGAGTTTTAGAGGAATACCTACGAAGGTGTGCGGTAGGTCATAAAACTTTTTTTGAGATAAAACCCTCTTTAGAGCTAGTTTAACAAGTGAGTTTCCGGCAAAGTGAGTAACAATGGATTCGATTCCATGCTTTTGATTAATAAATAAGGAGTCTTTGCTCTCTTTGACTTTGTTTACTAAAAAGAAGAAACTTCTATTCCAAGATCAAGGATCGGGTTTTCTATTTATAAATTGTAAAAAAAAGTTAGATAAACCGAAGGTTCGAGTCGGAACACTTAGAGCCAAGACATTGGATAGCAAATGCGGTAATCTTATTGTTAAGAAAACGGAAAGATTTTAGTTCTTACTTTCTTAATCCAAGTGCATTAACTAAACAAATATGAAATCTTCTAATAAATAATAATGCAAATGTTTCAATACTATACGATATAATATTCTGTATTGATTACATAGGGTAATTTGCTTTATGAGTCAATTTAGGAGTACTTTGAAATAAGTAAAGAGAGTTCCTAAAAAGTTGATTATTCATGTTACACTTTCAACTTAAGTAAGGTAAACCCTTTTCCCAAGGATCAATCAGAGTTACGGGATAGTGGGCAAGCTTCCCTCTTTATCAGAGTAAAACTAGAATGCCTTTTAAAAGTTTTTGGTAATCCCCGGGCCCTTTAGACTTGTTTGCCCTATAAAGAAAAAGACTTGCATAAAACTCTTAGTATAAATCCCTACGGAAACTAAGAACTAGAGCTTCTCGCCGGAATCCTGAACTATGAAAAGCTTCCTTATCTATTCTGGAACCTTTGAAACAAGTACTCAAACTTCGTTTCCTCTATTCATTTTAGATTTGATTTATAGGTTTATTCTAGGTTCAAAAAGGACCCTTTTGGTGTTACAGTTTTGTTCTTCTAGAGCTTTTTACGGAGCTTAGTCTACCTTGTTAATTGGAAAATGTTTTATTCAGGGTGTATAGCTCAGCTGGTAGAGTACTAGGATCTTAACTGAATGGCCGTAAGTTCAAGTCTGCTCATAGTTAAGTTGAGGAAAGAAACTTATAGGATGATTACCCACCTAAAGGAGATTCTGCTAGTTGTCTAATACACATGCATATAAAGAGTTTAAGGTCGAAAAGCCTCATATTAAGAAAAGTGCTAAAAATTTCGCAGGGTAAGTAAGATTAGGGACAGGCAAAGCTCTAACCCAAGATGCACTCGTATACAACTTCTAGGGAATTGTCTAACTCTATACCTTAATCATGACTAAAGTAATACCCCGTCTCGGGTTTTCCAGTACTAAAACTAGTTTATTAGGATCCCTTTACAAGAGTGCTAACAAGAAAGATTCCTCGTATGTAGCTTAACACGGAATTTTAAATAGTCGTCAGGGACAAAAGGAAAAAAAGGTTTACCTGATGCTTTATATTATTTATATTATTGGGAATCCTCACAGGACATAACCTTTAGATATTCCCAGCGAGTCCTTATTCTATCTAAAATTGAGTAGCTCAAAACTTCACTAGCAATTGCCTTCGAAATTTCTAAAAACCTAATAAGCAGCTAGAGAGACTTTATTTCCATTTAGCAAACTGACTTACATATACACTTAGAAAGCCCTCTATTACCCTTAAGAACTTACCAATACCTTAGAATAACTCTACCTATAAACTACTCTGTATCCTATTCATAATGCCTTGTTTCAGAAACCAAATCTTATCTAGACCTTTCCTCAGAGAGCCCCTTTGAGTCAAAGTCTTTTCATTGGGTAGGGAATCCCTATTTTATCGGCTTGCATCTTGGTTTCACTTTCTG